>NDXB01013361.1:19061-37742 GCA_002631895.1 Agapornis roseicollis | reverse complement strand
TTTTTATTAAATTAAAAAACCCAAAAAAAAAAAAAAAAAAAAAAGAAAAGAAAAAAACCCAGAAAAACAAAACAGAACAAAGCAACTTTTTCCCTAAATTCCTGGCAATGTGCTTGTTCCTAACCAGAAAAATACTCAGAACATTTACATTTTGAATGTTTCTGAATTTACTATACAGACGCAATAGTATGATATTTTTAATTTCATGCAAAACATATGAATTGACAAAGGTATTTGCTATACTCATAATTGATTTCTCAAGTGAATTCTAAGTTTAAGAGATTAAACAGTTCATATGAGAAAAAAATACCAACTTCTCAATACCTGCCTTGGGCACTGAACAGCTTTTCATTAATTTCGTCTTAGAAAGATTTGTAGAAAATTTTCTATGTTGAGAGTAATGATTGAGTTTCAGATATTGCAATGCAAAAGGATTCTTGAATTCTTAATTTTTTGCATGTTAATGGGCACAACTAGTGGGTTTCAACTGTAATGAATGCTACCTGAGGGCATGAACGCAGAACTAACTTTACATTACATTTAGTAAAGTTCATTTGTTTTTATAATGCCTTTCATGACTATTCCAGATTAGATTTCTATATTAGATTAATCAGTACATTAGAATATTTCCAGATGAGAGGAAATAATGCATGCAAATAAATCAACCCAAAATTCTAATTATTATCAGAACTGACTTTTGCTGCAAGTGAATGAGTTTTATCTGACTTCTATATTCATTAAAAGTAAAAAAAGAAAAGTTAATTTCTTCTTATAATCAAAAGTCATGCTACCTTTCAATAGTTCTGACAATGAGGTTTTTCATGACTGGTTTGCTGTGGAAGTAAATCTTATTGATTCATGCAAAATTGATGGAAAAGAAAGGAAAAATGGATAGAAATACCAATGTAGGAGATGAAGAAACTAAGAGAGAGTAAACATTAGAAAGCCATGGTGAAAACACGCCTGTTTGTGGTTCAGTGTGTGCTGTTGTTAATAGCCCTTTTAAGTCACCCTAAACTTCTGTTCTTGAAGGAAGGATAACCACTAAGGCTTTGGTTTTATTCTCAAACACCTACTCTTCTTGTCTGTGTTTTTCTTTTTTCAGGGGTGATCTTATTCTTACAGGTATGATTTCTTATAGCAATAACTTAATGTGCATAATTCATTACATCCTTCAACAAAGACATTCTCTTTTTATTTGACTCATGTTCCAGTTTTATAATTTTTCATTTCTGTTAGTACCATGAATCTTCTACTCATACCTGTAGATGATAAGTACTTTGAGAGCTTGAAATGAGGACACACTTTCCCTGTAATGTCAAAGATGTGGTTCAACCCTCTTCAAACTAGGAAAGCATGTAAACTACTTATATAAATAGTGGGCACTTGAAATATCAAAGATACCTGTGAGTGAGCTAAAAACATTCTGAGTACATTTGGCATAGGTCTTGAGCATGCTTTACTTGTTGTGTCCACAGAGACTGAGCAGAACTGATCCTGGTTTTGAATCATACCAGGTGCACATGTGTTCCCCTCCCTTTCCAGACTGAGGTATGCTCAGGAGTCCAAGATCACATAGCTTGGGAATGCTAGGGTTCAAAATTAAGATTATTTGAGTAATTGATTGAACCCATTTGCTAAATTAAGGCAGTTCTTTCAATTTGGACCCTTAATCTTCTGGTCATCCACACTGCTCTGATTGGAAAAAAGAGGGCTAATTCTTTTCATGAGGAAATGAGGGTGTGAAAGAGGATGCTTTCTGCCAAGGTCCTTGTTCTACAGCTTGGTCCCAAATCACTGGCAGATTTTGCTGCTTCTTCCTAATATCATCTTCTAAGACATCCAAGGATATCTTCTTTGCTTATAGGTTTTGCCATGCCTTTATATGCGTGCCATGCTCTTGGCATTATGCTGTAAAACATCAAGTTTGGCAGGCTGCAAATTGAACTCCTGTTATATGTACTGATGTACTTATTAACTGTGATGGCTCAGAATCAGAGGAAAGCAATTTACAGCCCAAAGGGGATCAAAGTCAGAGCCTGCATTTGCAAAGAACTTTCTCTCCTCCAGATCTTCACTGTATTACAGGACTATGGTGGTAGCCCTGTGGAAAGCCTAATGGGCAGTTCATCACTGCTAGTTCCAGCATGGAACCAAGCAAAGCTGTTTTAAATGTAAGAAATTAAAAAGGCCCACTTGAAGGTGCAGAACCACTAAACAGGCAAAAGCATTAACTAGCTATAAGTTTCCCATGCCTTCCTTTACAACAAGCTGCATCAGTCGTTTTCTAAAATAGTCTAAATAGTTAAAAATAGAAGTGTGTATTTGTGAGATGCTCTATTGCAAAGGTGCAAAGGATTCTGTGGTTCTCACTAGGGCTGTCTAGATGATAGAAAGGATGGACATGAGAAATTCAACACCATCTGATCCAGGAACCAGACTGTGCACACAGTGGAGGTGGTATAAATGTAGAAGTTTCAATTTAGCTGCACTGAAGGAGCAGTGTACACTGCAGGTACACTACAGAAGTACCTAGCTCCTACATACCTACCTACCTTTCAATAGCAAAATGTTAGACATTGTTTAAAATGCAGTTTTCGTTTCATGAAAGAAGTAGGGATTTTATAAATGCTTATCATTATAATCTACAGTACTCATTCCGTCTACCCATTCATCCAATTTATGCAATCTGTCAATGAGACAAACTTCCTGGTAGTGTTTTGGTATTTCATAATTTTTCATCCGATTACATTATATTCCCATGCTTGCTTTTTTGGAAGTATTCAGAAATCCTGTCAGCTCCCTGTAAGGGTTGTTTTCTCTATCATCTGGGAATCATACTTAAGATTTTTCAATTTAATTTTTAAAATAGATTTAAACAAGTCCTTTTTATAGTTCAAAGTTTCCTCAATTTCTTGATTGCTTAACAGCCATGACAGAAAATGTATTTGAAGCATTGCATTAACTTGATATTTCACATTTATCCAAATGCTTTAATTTAAACAATTTTTGAAGGAATGACATTTATTACTTGAAATTGTAGGCACAAATATTTTAAATGTGAATGAACGCCAAGGTCAATTCAAATGGTTTGGAGATGTTAAATAGTGAATAAATCATAGCCCTAGAGTTACACGCAACAGTCTCAGAGGAAACTTCCATTATAATGTGCATTTTCAGAAGACTGATACATCATTTTAGTAACTGAATTCTCATAATAATTTAAGATAGCTCCTTCTGTCATTCCTTTTTGTTAACTTAATCTATCAGGTCCCAGATTGTCTAGAATAGTAAAGTATCCAAAATATATGCTAAGCTACTTCTACCTAACTCAATTTCTATTTAATAAATCCCTCTGGTTTCAGTCTGCAAAGGTGTTATTCCACAAAAGACAAAAATGTTTTGGAAACATCATGAGAATATTTTGGTTTAAATATTTAAAGAGAATTATTAGCTTTAAACTGATTTTACCTAGCACTTCACCAAGAGCATGTTACCTACCAGAAAGTGATCAAGTTCAATTACTCAGAAATACATTGCCTGTCACCCAAGATTTGATAGCAGACTGTCAAATCCATTTTTAGCTTATTACACTTGTGATGCTCAACACATTGGCTTAAATCACCTTGGCTGCCTAAGATTATGAACTGAATGTGGAATAAGAGAAGCCTGGATACACGTACAGTGACTTACTGCCTCCCAGCTGATGTGTGGTTTTGCTGAACCACAGGATCCTGTTTTTATATGTTTCTGCTCTGTGCTACACTGCCTTGTGTACAATACAGTTTGTCACTTCAGTGTTCATACAAAAGGCACATACTTTTCCTTTCTTTTGATGGCTATGGAGATTTATCCTTACAGCTTAGTGATATTCTTACTATCTCCAGGCAATATAATGTACATATACTACAGTTTACAATTTTTCTGTCTCTTTCCTCCCCATGCGAGCCCCAGGAATTCCTGTAAACCTTTGTTGAGACTCCAAAGCATCTGTGCTTCCCTGTGAGCCATGACATCTCATCTTACAAAGGTCAGCTTTGAAGTAAGCCTTTCACCTTGCTCTGAAATCATCTATTCAGTAAGCTGATAGAAAGAGAATTTTCAGAAAGAAATATTATCCATTTTCTTTCTGCCAAAGCAAAGCTTCTTCTGGAAGCCTACCCAGGCCTATAATGCTCTAGTATTCACAGTTATTTCATTTTGAAAACACAGGTATGCCTTGTAGTCAGGGGTGTCAGGAATTCTGTTAATTTGGGAGGCAGCTGCTGAAAGATATTGTGCTAAAGACATCTGTGGGATGAGCTTGGTACTCATAATTACTTTGTAATTAACACAGTTGATATTTTAAACTCATATATTAGTTATTATCTCATGTGATAAAAGGCGCAGTCACAACTCCAAGATAATACCTTAGACTGCTTCTGAATAAGAGCTTTCAAAAATGAATGGGTATTGTCACAGATTTCCGTGGTCCTGACTCAGTGAGTAAATAATTTAATGAAGTGGTAATTTAGCAGTTAAGTGAACTGGAGATTTTGAAAATCAGAAGCATTCCTCCTGGAACTAGCAGGGCATGTGGTAGAAAGTTAGGCAGAGGGAATATTTTGCCTTTGAAATCTGAGTAAGCAGATTTCACAGGAAACTGATCTTAAAGAGGCAGCTAAAAATCAGCTTTACTCTTCACTGATATGAAAAGTCCAGAATATTTTAAGACTTCCCTCTTAAGAAAGAGCTACTTTGCAAAGATAATTATTTCAACATATGGGTAGTGATAATCCACAGAAATGAGTGTCCAAATCAATAGGAGGAGAAGTTTTAAAGGAAATGGCTCAATACTTATAGAAAACATGAAAAATTAATGAAATAATTCATTCATTTTCTCCCTTATTACCATTTAGATGAGCTCAAAGCAAGCTGTTAGCACAATAAAATGTGATTACTTTTAAGCCATTCAAAAAGATCTGAATAAAAGGTAATGTCTAACTATCCTATAACAAAGTATTTAAAATGCAGGTTTTGCTGTGAAATTATTAAATATTATGTCTGAATAACAGATGTTTTAATGATGAGAAAAGATAAGAAAAGTGTTTAAGATTAGTTTCCACTTTTGGAGAATGAGAAGTCTTATCTTTCACTTGTGCAGCAGTAGCAATGTCACAACTCAGGCTTTCATCAACCATATTGTGATACATAATACAGAGTTTTAAATTCCTTTCTCTTGACTAAATACAGTTCTGAAATAATTTTAACTTTCCTTTTTGAAACCAACAAATTTCCAGGTTTGACCACCACATAAAAAAAAAGGGTTGAAAGTGTTCTCTAAGAAGGCCATGATCAAACAACAGATATTACAGATTTTATTATTATTATTATTATCGTTAGTCGCATGATTTTGGTCTAGAAGAGAGTTTCCTACAATATGGAAAAGCTGTAGCCTTTGTAACATCAAAATAATTCTCCCCTATGGCAATATACTTCATAACAGCTGATATTATAATAACATCGTACTTGTGAGGCCATTCTCAGTTATCTTTGAAAGGCCATGATGACCAGGAGAGGCTCCTGAGGACTGGAAAAGAGTGAATGTCTCTCCTGTCTTCCAGAAGGGCAGGAAGGAGGCCATTGATAATGGGGATAATCCTATTTAGCATCTTCACTAATGGACTGGATAATGGGACAGAGTATACCCTCAGCAAGCTTGAAGGTGATACAAACTTGTGAGGAGAGTCTGATACACTAGGTGGTTGTTCTGCCATTCAAAAGTACCTTGAAAGGCTGGAGAGATCTGCAAAGAGGAACCTCATGCATTTCAGCAAAGGGAAATGAGAGCCTGCGACACAGGGGGGAATAACCCCATGCTCCATGAATAGAAAGCAGCTTTGAAGAGAAGTCTTTCTTAAACAATTCCAATAATTCTATAAATTGCAGACCTTAGTTGGAATAGCAACATGGTAGAATGCAAGCAGTTAGGAAATTTATGGTGTGTGTCAAAAAAGCACTTTGTGGAGCAAAGACCAATTGGATCTGATATTCACTAACAAGGAAGACTCACTGACTGAGACAAATGTTTTATTGGTAGCTGACATAGATTCTGATGAGGTTGCCAACAAGTTGGAGCCAGGATCTTCATGATGCTGTATGATGGGCACACCTGAGTCAATGGGCATAAATTAAAACAAAAGAGATTCAGACTGGCTATAAGGAGACTTTTTTTTTGCCATAAGGGCTGTCATGTAGTGAACTGACAGTATAGGTTTCCCAGAGAGTTTGTGCAGCCTTCATTTTTGGAGATGTTCAAGGCCAGACTGGATAAAGTCCCAAGTATCTCAGCCTGATCTCATATAGCAAACTGTTCTTTGAGCTGGAGGTTTAACTTTATAACCTCCAAAGTTACCTTCCAGACTAATTTTTCTTACGGTCCTACCATCTCATTTTTCTATTATATCTTTTAACAAAATCAGTCCTTTCAGAAGGAACAGTAAAACTACAGATTATTTGGTTTTAACTTTTTTTTAATTTCATTATTTAAATACCCCTTACTGAGGCCGCTTTCACAGACACCCCATTAGTCATTTTTTTCCATGTTATAAAGGTGAAACTGTATTACTATTTATTTCTGTCAGTTTATTCCAAGACACGCTAATTTATTTAAGCAGCTTTAAATGTATTAAAGAAAACCGTCTTTATCAGTGCTGACTTTGCAGCATGCAGCACCTTTTTGTTATCCTGTTCTGTTACATTTTTAAGAAATCAGTCAAACATTATGCAAATCACCTTGTGTTTCTGATTATTTAAAAACTCTCAGCTTTGAGCTTGTTTTCCTGCTTTGCTTCAGTTAAAGTCTGTTGAAGAAATTACTTCAGCCTGCAGAATTTTGTTCTTGGCTGTACAAAGTTTAAACTGAACCTACCCTATCTATTTTTGAGCTGTTCGGTTAAATGAGACATTGGCTGTTGCATGCAGTCCTCAAAGGTATTAAAAGAAGTGTTACGAATTGCTCCCAGTGATGATAATTATTTGAAATGGAGGCCAAATAATGTTTATTCTACTGCTAACCTTTCAGTGTTCTTAAAAAGTTCACAAGAGAACTGGGACTCTCCTGTCACATTGCCAAGGTAAAGAAAGTATTTTTCAAGTTTCCTCTTTAAGATGTGATTAATGATGTTCTACCCAAACTTCACACCCAGTATTAAAAACACGTGGGTTGTTTCTTTGTTTGTTTGTTTTATTTGTTTGTTTATCATACAAGGCATGGTATCTGAGGTTGACATAAGGAAGTCTTAACAAGTGTCAACTACTCTACTTCACTCCTGTCAGGTTTAGAATCACTACCAGGCAGCACTAAGAGAATCAAGAGAAGCTGTTAGAAAGGGGGAGTACCAGTAAGAAAACATGAGGTGGGAAGGGAAAGGACAATCATGGTTTAGGAGACTTTCAAGGGAGTTCAGTGGGAAGCAGAAGATATCATTTCTTGAGAGAGTGTAGAAGATATGCACCACTTGCTCCCACTCTTGAGGCTTAGAAACTCCTTTAAAATGTCATCTTAGCCAGTGAAAACAGCCACACTGATCTGCCAGAGATGCAGGGGGAAAAAAAAAACATTCCCTGGGAAAGTGTTGTAGTAAGCTTGGATGCATGGCATACCCTTGTGTAACATACACTCTTATAAGCCTCAGGAATAAGCTTATTTCTAGCTTAATAGCAAATACTGCTAATTGAGCTGAGAATCTAGAAACTGAGCAAGACTTTTTGGTGAACATATGCCTCCAAGATATGCCAGCAGAATATTTTGCTGTCATGACCAGTTTTGTTGCCTGTGCAGAAAACAAACAGGAAAGGGCAGCCTAAGGCACAGTTGGAAGGTCTTTCTAATTATTGCCTTTGGCAGAATTTCTTTCCAGAAATGTTATCACAGAATTGGAAATAAAAATGTCTCTTGGCAGCACAAGAGCGTTTTCAGGCATCAGTCTTAAATGTGACACTTCTGAACAGTTGAAGGAAAAAAGAAAGAATATTGTGCTCACTGACTTCTGACAAAATGCTGTAACCCCAGAAAAACTAATTTTAAGGGACTTTCTGCATCATTAGCACTTACAGTAGAGAAGCAAACCTTAATTCCTCAATACCCCTGCTAAACTCCTAAGGCATAGTCACATTGCTTTGGCTTGTGCTAGATATGGAGAGGGTGCTTAAGGCTTCTCAGTACTAACCTGCTAAACTTTCAGTTCTGCTGTGTATAGAGAAGACTTGAGTCCCTTTCAGACTAAGACTAAAACCAGACACAGCCAAAATCATGTAAAATATCAGGTAAGGCTAGGCTTAGAACATAGAGAAAAGCATATCTAAAAATGTTATGAGAATAGACATTTTCCCAACACTCTGCTGCAGTGCTTACCTGGCCATAAGTCACTGATGTGTAAGGTCCCAGCTGGTAGTGCCTTATGTAATCCTGTCTGGTGCCTACATTTCTGGCTTAGCACACAGCACCATCTGAGGCAGAACATACTGCAGGTGGGTGAAGGAAGCTTAGTGGGCTCCAGACTTCAAGGCAGAAGGTGAGTGTTTATAGTAGGAGGTGGTGAACCTAAGGTTGGATTCGTGGCTTGAACAAGAAAGACCTGTGACAAAAAATTGGAGAGGATGAGCCTGGAGTCCCATTTTAAGAAGGCAGGTTCTTGTTGCTTCAAAAACTGATTCTGGAGCTCCTGCTTCTGCTGTATCAGGTAATGCCTGCCATGAAAGGTGACCCCAGAGTACACTACCACGGAGAGACCTGGGTTACAGAAGCAGGACTCTTCGCACTCTAGGCTGATCTCTTTTCCCTCTTTTCCTGTAGGTAGGTAGTCAGACCTGTATTAGTGCTTAAGTTGTCTGAGAACTTCAAGATCAGAGAAAGTACAACAAATTTATTCCATTCTGTAACTTCAAAGTAGAGAAATCTTGATCAAAATTACAGGAGAAAATGAAAGAAAGAGGGACAAAAAAAGTTGCCTACAGAGTACTGAGATCAGTGAAATTCATTATGAAATACAGGCACATTACCCATGCATTGCAAGAATCAAAGCTATTTATAATAGCTTAGTTTCAAATGTTATTGATACTGAAAATTATTATAACTAATCAATAAGGAGATAGAAAATATATGATATGAAAATAAAAGGAAACTGATTGAAGTCTTCCTCAATGTACATTTCCAGATTTTAAATAAGTTGAAAAATTCTTGTCAATGCTTATGCTTTTGTTATATTTTATCAACACTGTGATCTCTTCCAGAGTGCATGTTATATTTTGCTGCCATGAGTCATTGATGTCTATTATAAAATTACAGTCATGTTAGCCCACCCTTTACTATAATCCTCTAAACCTAAAAGCAAGCAAAACACCTCTTTAGAAAAGGAATGTGACATGTGTCAGCTTTGCTAACCCAAAAGACTGAAAGCGCTGCAGAAAGACATAACAGCTGCATGGCACATTCAGGAAAATAATTCTCACTGCAGGCAGGAATGCCTTTGCAATTTCAAAGCTATTGCTTGCATCCTATCTTTCAGTAGGCTTTTTTGCTGCCTTGACCATACTGCAAGTGTAGGAGAAAAAGGAATGTATACTCATCCTTTCTGTTTCTGAATACAAGCAAGATTCACTTTCATTACAGGGCATGGGGAAAGTTTTCCTTGAATTCTCAAAGGACACTTGCCTAAAGACATCTCATCAGTACAAATGAGCAAAGGCAAGGAGATGGATAACAATAATATTTGATAGGATCTTACCACTGACTTGTTTACCTTAGCATTCTGCTTTTCATGCTCACCTCTTCTACAGAGAGCTGCAAACCCAAAATATTTAAGTAACTTTATGTTTGAAAGCAGCTGGCCTAATGGCTAGCATCGTAAATGCAAAAGGTGTTGCAAGTAATCAGTTTGTATTGCACCTTATTTAGCATTCTGGAGATGCAAATGTCTTAATTTTTCTATACAGCTAACTTGATGTTGCTTTATCTCAGTAATTCCATCATGAGTTCCCAATGCAGAAGATTCCACACATAGAGATGCAGAGTATGAAATACTTCCTTGCACTTCTGGACTCAGTAGCCACCATTGTCACAGCATGCCCCCTCTTTTACTCCTTTTCAGACTGAATGCAACTCATTTTGCTCTTTGCTCCTTGTATACTCATGTAATCCCATGCCGTTTCTCAGCAGAGTTGGTTATTAGTCCTGTTGGGTTTTGTTTACTTATCACTCAGTGATATAGCTGAGATCATCAGATAAGAGAAGCACTTTAACTGGAAAACACTCTGAAGGTCTTCTGACTCAAGCACAATTCCAGACAGGACTGTCTTCAAAGATAATTCAGGTAGCTCAGGGTCTTGTCCATGTGAGTTTTGAACATCTCCAAGGATGCCAGTTCCACAACCTTCCTGAGCAACATATTTCAGTGATTGAATCCCATCCCTCGAAGTGTTCAAGACCTTGTCTAGCAGAAGGTGTCCCTGCCTGTGGCAGGGAGGTTGGAACTAGATGATCTTTAAGATCCCTTCCAAGCCAAAGCAGTCTATGATTCTATGAGTCTATGACTGAGATCTTTGCTTCTAAGTACTGCTTATTCCCTTTTGTCTGTTGTGCTTATGAGGAGAGTTATGCTTCCTGTTCTCTATAATCCCCCTTTGGGTGGTGTAAGACTGGATTACTCATTCATGCAGAGTGAGAACAACTATAGAAACATATACTATACAATAGTAGTCATTATCAGTGTCATTAATTCTGATTTCAGAGGTAAAAGTTTTTCTACCAAAGATATTTTTGCTTAGGAAAAAAAATCAATGCAGACAATTATTGAAATAGCTCCTTTTATTTCTTTAACTTTAAGACCTAATTGCTTTTTTCTCTTTTTCATTAAAGCGTCTTGTCTCCCTGTACCTGTAATCTTTTTACATGTCTTGCAAATCTCTCAGTGAATCTCTCATCCAGATTTGTTGTTGTACCAAGGTCTACCAAATGGAAAGCTGGCAAAATCGATTCTTCTGATTTTCATTTTGATAGTATTTTCTCAAGGAGGTAAAATAATTCAGAACATAAATATACATGCGTATTATTTTTCTATTCAAATGTCTGGGAGAAATTTATCATTAAAATGTGCAAACTTGTCTGAAGAAGAACATATCTGATTTCTCTAAAGAAATTATGCTGTATTTTCCAAGTCTTGACATTTTTATTTCTAAAAGGCTCCTTATGATTATTTGGATGCAAGGTGCTAGAGGCTTGCTTTTTAGGACTGTTAATCTCAGGAATACTCTTCAGACTTAACCACAGTCTACTCTCAGAAGGCAAGTACAAAATGTGTGTCATTTCCATGGAGACACCATATATCCTCCTGGACCTGGTGGAAGTGTCCTCAACTCAGCTGAACTTAGAAATTTGCAGAACAAGACACGTGACGCCACAGGGAAACTCTAGCTCATCTTAACCTGGGAAGAGTTTATCCAAGAGTTTTGAACTCCTTGATTTATTCCTTTTCTTTACTGAAGAGAAACTGCAAGAAAACTGTAAGATTCCTAAAATAGTTTCTTTTTTGTTGTGGTTTTGATAATCTGAAAGCACAGTATGAATGCACATGCCAAGACCAAGAATTATCAGCTAATATTTGGAGATAGCAATATATTGTCACAGCATAGCTTCTCACTGATGAGAGTTCAATGTAAGAACCTACTGCTGATTCAAAAGTCTTTTGAAGGAAGGAAAAAAACCCAGGGAAGTGAGACAAAAAAGAGAAAGTCAGAGAGAAAGTTCCTTTAAGTGATAATTCAGTCTCCCTGGGCATCTTTTTCAGGCTCTTTTATCTAGCAGGCTGTGAAATACATTGTTCTCTCCAGATGAAAAGGTAAAGATAGACTTCACTGGAATTGAAAAAGGTATTTAATGAACTCTGCTGATGATATCCCTGGTAATAGAACAATGGATTGCAGTGAAATATCTGAGTTGGTTTGTATTCACAGGAGTTCAACTTAATAGCAGAACTTAATGTTCTACTACTACAAATTCAGGTTATCCATCCTGGAAGTGCTTTCTAAGTAATAGGAAGCATAAAACAAACAGGCAGGCAGTGTGGCAAAAATGTTTTGCTCTTACATTGATTTTTTATTAAAAAAGGAGCTAGTCACAATGTTCAGCTTAGATGCAAATGCTGAAATGCTTTCTCTATGGAGTGACGTATGATACAACCTCCCCACAAAGCCTTGGAGCTATTCCCCTTCAGTATGCAAAAAGATGGAAAGTGTCATGGGGGAGTGGTATGACAACACATATGTTTCTCACCGTTCCTGTAGAGTTTAGCAACTACATATCACAGGAGGCACTTTACCCTTCAAAGCCTTAAATGACATGTCCCATCAAAGTCCTTAATGTAAACAATATGAGCTATTTTTATATTTCATAATGGAACTGCTAACTCCCCTCCTACTCATTCAGCTGCACAGTTGCTCTGCACCAGGGTGAGTGCAGGGTTCTCTCTGTATCTCAGTAGGAAAGGCACAGCAGCAAACTGTAACAAAACTGCTTTCATTCCCTGCTTATGGCAGGGGGGTTGGAACTAGATGATCTTAAGGTCCTTTCCAACCCTAACTATTCTATGATTCCATGATTCTATGATTCATAATAATAACAACAACACAACTGAAACAGGAAGGGAAATACTATTGTTGTGGTTTAAGCCCAGTCAGCCACAAACTCCCTCACTCCCCACCCCCCTACCTCCCCCCTGCTCCCGGAGGGATGGAGAGGAGAATGGAAAGAATGTAACTGCCATGTGTTGAGATAAGAACAGCCCAGTCACTAAGGTATAACACAAATCACTGCTGCTACCACCAATAATAATAATGATGAGGGAAATAACAAGGGAAGAGAATACAACCGCTCACTGACCGATACCCAGGCCAACCTGAGCAGTGATCTAGCCCTTCCGGGTAACTGCCCCCATTTCATAGAGTAGGCATGACGTGCTGTGGTATGGAATACCCCTTTGGCTAGTTTGGGTAAAGTGTCTTGTCTCTTCTTCCTCCCAGCTTTCCCACCTCCCTGACAGAGCATGAGACTCAGAAAGTCCTTGGTGAGAGTAAACATTACTGAGCAGCCACTAAAAACATCGGTGTTATCAGTGCTGTTCCCAGGATGAAATTCAAAACCACAGCACTGCTTCAGCTACTGATAAAGAGAAAAATGACTGCTACTGCTGAACCCAGGACAATGGTTAGTGAGTGAATCTTACTGTTCTTCAGGTGCTGGGAATCATGCTCTCCTGCAGCACTGGACAGGCGCCAAATGCATAGCATGCTGTGCAAATCCCATCTTTGGTGAGGTCTACTCCTGCCCAGTACTATGTCTCTTTATGTCTAGTGTAGTAAAAAACTATCCATCTTGTCTTGACAGGACTCTTTCTTTATGCCCGCCAGAATAAGCCTCTGCAAATACAGCTAGGAAGCGTATTTGGAGCATGCTGCCCTCTATTGCTACATACCTGAGGTCATGGAGTAATTGCTCATGCAAACACATGGGTTTATCAAGAACAAGTCCCAGTATGGCTGTCAGGGCTTGGCCAAGACCACTGCCTCCTTGAACACAATGTCTTCCATAAGACCCATGATGCAACACTGTTTCTCTTTTGTTTCCCTTGGGGAACCAAGATACATAAAGGTATGCCAGAAAGAGGAGCACCGACTGGAAAATAGACTGGGATGGGATGACAGCCTGTGGCAATTAGTATACCTTTTTACTCCAGAAAGTCTAATGGTCCTGTAGTTCTCAAGTTTTACTATTCCTCTGCTGTCACCAAACATCTGTGAAATGAGAGCTGATTTAAATAGAAGATACCACCAGCTGTTGATGTTAGTCTTTCTATTTTCTTCGGTGACAGAAAGGTGTGCAAAAGATCTACTTATGATGGGCTCTGTGACCATCCCCTCTGTGATGGGATCTGTGCTTTTAGAAGAGAAGGAAAGCTTACAAATGTCATATAGAGGAAATAGGAGGAGGCTCAAGCACAAAAAATTCAAAGGCATGAACATTAATATTTACCACAAAAATCCTCTTTTTTCTCTCTTAAATATCATGTTCTGCACTCTAGATGTGTCTGCCTTTTGGATGAAACAGGATAGTAAAATAACAAAGGCAGTAGACCTGACAGAATTTCAAGGTATGGTGTGATCAAGGAGGAGGGTATGTGAGACCACATTGGTCTCCCAATCAAGGAAATTAGATGCTAATTAGTAGACTTAGTATGTAGCCTTGCCTCTTCAGTGTTCTCATAAGGAAGCTTGTTAAATTAGTAAATTAAGTTACCCAAAGGTAATAACTCGTTCCTCTCTATTCATGGGTTCCTTATCTTAGACTGCATTTTCTCTGATTTGTGACTGTATCAAGTACTTGCAGCTTGAAGTGAAATGAATAGTGAAGTTTCTCTGAATCAATGAGTTTCCTTCACTTCAGGGGTACTGTGAAGATACAATCATGCATGCTTATGATATTGTTATGAGTTCCAGACAACAGTGTGAAGAAAAAATGCATTTTTTTTTTTCATCAGAATGAGTTTTGAATAGTGTATAGTGATCAAGGTCTCATTGAAAAATAAAGAGGAAAACCAGATAGTGAAGAGGAACTTGATTAACTAGCCTCCAGCTAGGCTGTAGACTGAAAGAGGTAAAATGACCACGGGAAACATCTAATGAAATTCTAAGGCTCAGAGTGGATTCAGAGACAGTCAACCTCAGGGTCCACAATCTCATTATCTTCTGTTTGTGTAACATTACTGGCTGTTCTTGACACTTCCAAGAAGTGTCAGAGCCCTGAGGACACTAAAAGCCTTGGCCAACCTCACCGGTAGGCTCCATCTGCCCCTTCTACTCATGAGTTCAGGCCCATGTGAGCCCTGTCCTGGGCTGCTAGTTCCTGCTGGCCTTATCTATGCTGTAGGTTTGCTTGCCTCTAGCTGTATCATAGCATGCCTATGCTTGGCCATGGACCTGGTTGTTGTGCCTGAGCTGTGGACTGACTACCTGGTTTAACCTCAGACTTGTCACATGCTTTGAAACTGATGGACTGGATCAGACAAGAAGTATCATTAAAGGACTTTCCTTACATTCACAGAAGACTCGTTGTCTTGCTTCAAATGTGGCCATGGTTTTTTGCTTTAATTTTCAAGTCTAAGGGAAGCATAGTTTTCTTGGAGCTTGGGAAAGAACTATGCATGAAAACTACATAATCAAAAATTAGTTGCTTGATGGCAACCAAAAGGTCCTCTTTGGACCACAGTACTCGTTAGTGAGCTGGAGGGCAAAATACTTTTCCTAGAGAGATGTATCAGTCACATCAAATGTCCTTATAGTAATCAAGAAATTCCAGATTAGACTTTTGAAGATAACCAGAGGTCAGGGAGGGGCATCATTTACTATTGTGACTTTGAAGGATATTTTGAATAGTATGAAAATGTGTTATGTGAAACTGGAGTGTGCTTCAGGCATAGAAAAGGCTCCAATCCACACTTTGATATTATTCAATCACACAGTCTTTTATGCTTCAATCTGTACAGAATCTAATTAATTAAAATTAATGGATGGAGCTCTCATTTTCTTAAAATGAGGGGTCATTCTGTGTAATTTTTCACAAATCACAGCAGCTCCAAATCTAGTCAACAGGCAGTCTGTAATTCAACCAGCATAGGATGTGCATTTCTTTCACTCGTTGACAGGTAACCTTGTTCTTATCAGAAAACTTGAACAGTGGACCATTAAGAATTCATTACTCCTTGCAGAAACTTGGCTGTAATACCAACAGAAGGTAAAACAGACAGCTTCCACAGCCCACAGGCAAAATCGTTTTGTCGTTTCTTTACGCAGTTCAGATGAATTCTTCCTTATGAAAAAACAGATTTTTCAAACTGAAGAAGAGAATAATCTGATTATTCAGTTATTCTAATATTTTAGAAAACAGTAACAATAGCAAAAGATCATAAATTCTACTACAGAAAACAAGGTAGTTTCTACCTATACATTCTGTAAAGGCAATCAGAGTAGTCCATATGATTCTTTTATGGTAAGTGTATGTTGACATATGATTTCTCAGTTTAGGTTGACATATCCTTTTGTTCAAAGTAAAAATATCTGTAAGTCATTTTTATTTAGCATTTACATAATATTTATCTACAGTTTCTTCCAACTTTGTCTGGCCAATACCATAGAAATTTCTTAAGTAGGTCTGTGAGATGTTGTGTAGTGATTTTCTACAAAGCTTAGGAAAGAATATAACAGGTACTTTAAATTCTCAGGATCCTATTCAAGGAACTGCAGAATACTTTACTTTGAAAGGGACCTCAGAGGGTCACATGATCTAGTCTCCTCTTCCAAACAAGGCTAACTTCCATGTTGTGCCAGACCTTGTCTCATCACATTTCAGAAATCTCCAAGGATGGGTATTTCCTTAGAGGAGCCTGGCTCCATCTTCTCTGCAGCTCCATTAGGCAAAGGAAGACAGCAGTGAGGTTTCTCCCCATAAACCAAATTCCCTCAGCCACTCCACATAGATTACGTGTTCCAGCCTCCTAATCATCTTTCTCACTCAGACAGTTCAGCTTTGTAAGCAACGGCAATCCAAGACAGCTGCATGTCACTCTATCCTGAACGGCCAGCTCCCAGTCCACACTTGGATTGACTAGGAAGTCCTTCAGCCCAACCAGCAGCTGAAAGGTGGGCCTCTGGGTGCACCACAAACCAGAGCCAAACTTCTGTCATAAACTAATAAAGAGCAAGGAAAAGAGTAATTTATATATTTATTTATTACATATGAATACAGAATTCAATACCAAAGCACCACTTTGCATTCAGATAGCACAGAATGCTTAGGAGCAAGAAATGAAAGTGAGCTGCTCGTGATGTCTTNACAAACCAGAGCCAAACTTCTGTCATAAACTAATAAAGAGCAAGGAAAAGAGTAATTTATATATTTATTTATTACATATGAATACAGAATTCAATACCAAAGCACCACTTTGCATTCAGATAGCACAGAATGCTTAGGAGCTGCTCGTGATGTCTTAGCAAATTGCAGAAGGTACTTCAAGAAGTAAAGCTTTGAAGTTAGCCCTGCTTGGAGCACAAGGTCAACCTAGGTGGTATTCGCAGGTCTCTTCCAAATTAAATTACTTGTGTTTTATTCTGTACCTTGAGACCCTCAAGAAAAGTCTATACCATACCATAACATCCTCTGTAAAGATAAGAGCAACTGATTGGATGAAGGAAAGAGCTCGAAAAAACTTTCTTAAATGGAAATAAAAGAATACAGATACTCAAGTCCAGTAGTTAGAAAAAGCAGGATGTTCCTAAAATACCCACTAACCTGCTACATAAAGGTGTCTATCAATCTGTTTTCCCTTAACTTTTACTCTGACCACAGTCTCTCATTTGCATCTCTGCCTCACTCCCACAACACAAATGCCTGTGGATTGACACAATAAAAGGCACATCCCTTCCAAAATTACATCTCAAACCCTGCTATTTCATATCTTGGCTAAGAGCCCTGGCTCCCCTTCTGAAGTCCATTTTGTTTGCTCTCTCCTTAGTGTGATGAGATTTATTTTGTGCAATATAGAACAGATTCAACAGGATAAAGTAAAGAAAGACATTAATTGTACCCCAACCAGACTGCAGGTTGTGGTATTTTTCTGAACTGTCTGAAATCAGAACTGAAGATGTTATGGTTATATCACTGGAAGAAGTATATGTGCAGAGCGGTCTCATTTTTGGTTTGAAAGTGATGAGCTACCAGAGATGACTTGACAGGGAGAAAAGTAACTAAGAAAGATCTGAAGTTCCTCTGGGAGCAGCTCTTGGATTTAACTACTGCAATCAGCAGAACTTAGGTCTACCAGATTAAATGCTAACTAACTCACTCTCGGGACATAGTCTGTTCCCACAAGAATATCACATGAAATTACTATCAGGTTTTTCCCCTGTGGAGGTAGGACAGATGATTGCACTTTGTAAACCTTCATAACACATGACTTTTTATCTTTACCTTCTCTTTTTTTCCCCATACTTTTTATCTCCCTATTCACTTTGCACACTCTGGTTTCTTCACCCTTACATTCTTCCCCAAAAAAACAACACATTTCTAATTAGTTTTTCCTACCGTTCCCTGTTTTGCTCCATAGATAATATTTCTGATGTTGTTATTTAGGCCATTTAGGCCTTATATGATATTACTGATATCGTTACCCAGCCACTGGGAGTCTTGCAGGATTGTGCTCCCCTAAGGATTCCAAATACTCCTCTTCAATTGTCAGTGAAGCTTGACTACGTCTCACAGAACTCACTCACAATCATCTGTGAAAAGTGGCCATTTCTCAGAGCATTACCCATGTACTTTGTCAGTTTCATACTGTGTGTTATTCATTATGTTCAACTGTTTCTCATGGTCTGTTCACTTAGCTAAATCTCAGGCTGTGACCCAGTCATCTGCCTGAGCACCTTAAGAAACCCCATCTGTTAAATGGATTATTTTTTTAACGCTAATTTGACAGGAGACAGCTTTCTACTGCTGTTATACTCTGCCAGATTTGTTAACTGTGTGCTGTGGATTTTTTGATTGCATTTACATAAAACACATTCAGTTCTTTTTTTTTTTTTTTTTTTTTTTTTTTT
>NDXB01013361.1:0-18490 GCA_002631895.1 Agapornis roseicollis | reverse complement strand
TTTTTTTTTGAATTTGTTTTTTTTTGTTTTTTTTTTTTTTTTTTTTTTTTTTTTTTAATTTTTTTTTTTTTTTTTTTTTTTTTTTTTTTTTTTTTTGTGCATGCATTAAATTAATTTTGTTTTGCATGGCATTCTAGTGTAGAAAATCACTGTCAGGATAGAGAACTTACTTATAAAAAACTATGCACTTAAACTGTGCTCTGGAAAGTTTAAAATGGCAAGAGTTGCCAATTTTCCGATTACTCTCAGACAATTTTTATGCAAGTTCAGAGAAAATGACCAATAGAGGAAAAAGAGAGTAAGATAAATTAATACTTCTGGAAGTGGGCTCTTTGGAAAAGGTAGGTGCCATATTGCAGGAATTATGTGTTACATTCAAAAGGTGAGTGATGTATGAACAGTGTTGGACCAAGGACTTTTGCTCAGTCCTGGCTACTCAGTCCTTTGAACCCTGACCATTAGACAAAGGGGCACAGCTGGAAACATTAGGCAGATTTATGAACACAAAAGCCCTTCCCTAGAGCATTTACAAAATCTTGCTGCTAATCTCTAATAAACTCCCCAAACATGCTAAATTCAGCAGTACATTTCCAATGTACAAAATATAGCAAAGGGATCTAGACTATGCAAGAAATCTGTTGCAACCAAAGAAAAGTTTATCAACAAAACACCACTAATAGCATGATATTACAGAATCTGGGTCAAACCTAAAATACAACTTGGTGCTGATTTCAGTATCCTTCTTCTCCTGACCAAGACCAGCTGGAGGACTGAGCCTGCCTCCTCATGTTGTTTCATTTGTTTTTCAACCACCTCAGAGCACTCAGCTGTGTGGAAGCATCTTTTGTAACTGCAAATTCTCTCACTCAAGGCATAACAGTCAACTCAGAGCCATCTCAAAGAGAAGGGATTATTCTTCCCTTCATGAGCATCATTTCATGTTTACTAACATGAATATCAAGATTTGCCCAGTCAGTACCATGATGAGTTTCTGCTGTAGCAAAACCTGGGCACTTTTTTACCACTCTGGTACCCCGGTATCAGCTGCAAACTGTCACCTCACTGTTTACCTCCTGTTGACAAACATGCTGAACAGCACAAGTGTAAGCCCAAGTCCCCAAAGAAGTCTAGCAGTGACCATACTCCACTCTCAGATCCAACCTTTGCACATTTCACCAGCACAACAAAAGCTCTCAGGAACTGAGGAGGTAAAAGTAAGCTGCCACTATGAGCCAAAATTAGATCCTGTGTTAATGTGCAAAGGATGAAACATCCAGCCAGGAAGGAAATGCTCTGCACAGAACAAGCACTTCATATCTCAGTCCTGATTCTCAAGGCAGACTTACAAAATACTGTGCACTGACACACCTGGGAATTAAATGCATAACACTGGGACATTGAAACCCACGGATTCAATCAAAACGCCCTTCTATAGCACATTATAGTCTCCTTCTTCCCCCTCCAGCTTTTTTGTGCTCCACAGAATACAAACCCTCTCTCTCCATCTTTCTTTCCTCCCTTACACTAATATCCCATCTGCTTTGAAGATTCCATCACCTATCTTTGAAAAGTTAGTCTGATAAGTAACTCACTTCAGAGGAAGTAATCTCAATCTCTATGTCTGATGTCTGCTCCTGGAGAAGGGATAACCTGCTCAAAAATTTACTTTTCTCCTCATTTTACGATTTAGTCTAATTAGTTATTGCTGCCTACAGGCCTTATCCCACTGATATCTTTAGACTGTCATGTTTACAACAAACTGCAGTATTCTGGCTTAGTTTTGCTTAGGTTTTGTTGGTTTTTTACATCCACAAGGGATGCAGCTGGGTTGTCAGTTCTCCAGTCTTGAATACAGCCCTAATATTTCTCAAATGCATTTACACTGGGCAACAGCACAGTGCAATGCATGATTTCAGGCACTGCTCCCAAGCTATGCCAGCTTAGTCAGACCTTGACCTTCTGAATGCCTCCAACTGTCTTGTGTACATATGTAAAAGTCATCAGCTGGTTTAAACCTTTGGCCATCAGAGAATATTAGGCAAGCATTCAACACCAGAACCCAGACTGTCAGGTATCCAGAACATGACTCTTCAGTAGAAGAATCCTTTGATTATCTTTCATTCCCATGAAAATCTGTCAAATAATAAGTGCAGGTATCCTGTTTCTCACAAGACAGTGAATGAAAACGGAAAATAATACTCTTATTTGTTATACTGAAAGGCACAATGGAACTACAAGATCCATATATTCTTTATGTAGTTCATTTGCTTTACAGCTTACAAGGAACAGCAAAAGGAACATATGACACAAAAGATGCTAACCTTGCGTATTCTTATGAAGGTGATCAGAGGTTGAATGAAGTTATTGTGCTTTTGCTTGCCTACCTTCACTCAGAATAAATGTAAATACAATAGGCAGCCACAGCCATATTCAGGTTACAAATCCGTGCTACAAGTGCCAGCCAGGCGCTAAATGATGTACAGCAGCAAACCAAGTGCCTTCCAGATTCACAGGAAACTACTGTCCAGACAAATACACATTTCCTAGCACAGTCTGAAACTAAATGAACTGTCATTAAGGAAGGTAATATGGGTATAGGAAGTATTTGTGCACAAAAAAAAAAAAAAAGCCCTCATAATCTCATTTATTCATATCCTTTTAAACTGTTATAATGTTTGGGGATTTTAGGTTTTCACTTTAACAGTGACATGCAAACAAGTAACATGCTGCTCTTAAGCATTCAGAAATGCAAAATTAAGGACAGATACAAAGGAATGTTCAAAGATCTATCATCCTCTCTAACCAAAATTTCAAGCATGTTGGCTAGGTACTGGACCCACTTTAATACTGAGCTCGAAGTCTTTGCTGTATTGTACGTACATTGGTTTACACTTTTTGCTCACTTAAATGACTTATTTACTCTACACATCCATGAAATGAAGCAAGAAAATCAGTTCTGTGCTGAGATACTTCTCTCTCAACTGAAACCAATATGACAAGATCACCATTTTTACAGGCACTGAGAAATAAAAGCAACAGTTCAGTTTTTTCCTACTTGTCTTACTCTTCAGCTTCAATTATCATTTATCTCCAACATGCAAGTTCATTTGGGAATGACATCTTTCCTTTCCTCTCTTTTAAAAATACTTTACAGTTAAGGGCAGTTTAAGACAATATTTAGACAGCTAATAGCACTGATAAAACAGAAAACTGCGAAAAGCCACAGTTCTTGATCTAACTGCCAACAGCTTAAGTGGGATAGGATCAAACTACTGTGGATTCAAAGGAACTAATTCCCCTTTATCCTGTTTCTACTATGACACTGCTAAGTCCCTTGTTGCGAGAACAGAGCCACAGGTCCTTTCCAAGTTTGTGTCCCCACATAGCAGGTACAGGGAGCCAGACCATATGTGTGTCTCACCAGTTACAATTTGTAGCAGCTCATATTAGGTATGGAAATAATCATTAGTGTGATAAACATTTAACACCAACATGTCTGGAATTCCCACCATACGAAGGATGTAGGGATCTGAGAGTTTTTCTTTCTTTCCTGATATGCCTCTTGGAGACAGAAGGAAAACAAAGTGGAAAAGGCCACAAAACTTTACAAGAGAGATGGATGGCAATACTGACTTTTGGTACTTTCTACCACAGTGTCTTCATTTGAAAACTGAGAGTGCATGTAATGGACACTACTGTTAATGGGCTTAAGATTGTCTGGACTAACGCACTCAGAAGGTCATGATCAATGTCCAGCTGGAAAATGACAGTGAGTGAAGCAGAGATTTATACTGGTGTCCATGCGGTTCAACATTTTCATTGTGGCCTGAATGGTGATGGTATTCACCTTCAGCAAATCTGTAGAGGACACTGACTTAGGGACATGGTTATGACTGTTAGGATTTGCCAAATCCAGTAGCCCAGGAAAGAAAGGCTGCTACAGCTCCACGCCTTCAGAAATAATCAGTAGCAAGGCTGAGCATGTATTGGCCAGAAGCACATACACACATGCACATGTGAACAACAGCACAGGGAGCCTCACGGCCAAGAGGCTAGGCAGTCAGAGCTCTGATGGGATGCTGAACTGGAACTCACCAGAGATCTCCTTCAAAGAGCAACTCTATGGTTGTTCAGACAATGCTCAGTTAACAGGGGGAAGCAGCTGCATAACTTCCATCACCATTCTCCAGATCCACGGAGCAAGTCAGAGAACTAAATTTCTTCAACCTTTTTTACCCTCCCTTGAGTTATACTTGGGACAAGCAGAGAACCTGCCTAATCTGATTTTCATTAAGTAAATCTGATTATGAAAATGGAGAGTGCTTGCTAATGCAATCAGCATTTCAAAATATGTATGATTTTAATGAACAAACCTGACAAAAGGTTCCTAATTACACTTTTAAGCATACATTCATCTTCAACTTTCTGTATTCCCATAGTGTCTGTAATGTATTTTCTCTGCTCACATGTGTTTTCTGTTGTATTCCCTCTTGGCTTTTTCTGTGAACAAAAAGCACCCGGTCATCCGGTAGGGAGAAAACAAAGAACTATCATTTTACTCTTTTTTCACATACACAAGTAGAGACTAGCAATAAAAGAGAGACCAAGTAAACTATATGAGGAAGTATGCTTTGTTTTCAGCATTAAAATGGTATGCACAAAGACAAAATAAATACCTTGGAGTGATCAGCCACTCAAAATTATTGTCAGAGAGAAAGGAATGAAAAATAATTGTGACATGTGAAAGCCAGATCTGTAGAGTTGTGTGAAAAAACTTGCATAATGAAGGGCAGAAAGGGAGACATGATGAGAGGCAGGCAAGTTCAGCACTATGTGAAAAGGGAGGTGTATATGAGATATGCCAACAAAACCTACTGTGCTGCAGAAAGGAACACATTCCATGAGAAGCAATGAGATGCAAAGACAAAAAATATTTTCTGAGGAGATGCAGAGTGAAAGGTGATCTATAAAAGTGAACATGCGTATAAAAGTGAAAAGCAAAACTTTAACAGTCATAGGTAAGTAGAAAAAGGCATGAAATGGAGAAATCACAAAGAAATGCAAGCACATAAGAAGAGGAAAAAGTGAAAGAAATGCAATAAGCATCACAGACTGATTTGTAATAAAGAAAAATGTGTAAGCAGGAGGAAATGCAAATAAAGAGATACATAATGTTATATAAAAAAGGAAACATAACAGCTTGGAGAAAAGAATGTTCAAAGTAAGGTGACAGAAGTAAAAGACTAAATAAGAGGTAAAAATGAAAAGCAGTAGTGTGATTCAAGAAAAAGCACATGTGCTTTGAAAGTAAAAATGAAATAGTGCAACACAGTGGTAAGTAGAAATAAGAGATGCAAGTACACATGCAAGGGGATGTGAGTGGATGTGATAGGACAGTTAAAATAGATATTCAGCAACAGGGAAAAGAGCATGTGTTAGAGATGAAGATGCACACTGAGTTAAAAAAGTTAAACTCTTCAATGAATAATAATGAGATGTGGAATTTAAAACCTAATCAATAGTAAAAAATAACAACCTGCAGTAAGAACATACATAACAAAAGAAAAAAACTGGAAAAAATATAACGAGATGATAGAGAAATAGACGATGAGGTGAAGATCACGTCTGGTGCATATAAAGCTGCTCAAAACCACAAACAAGTACTCATACGTGGAAAAATACATCATAAGCAATACAAAAGTAGTTGTAAAATGGAAATGTGCAATGGCATTTTAAAGACAAATAGGGAGCAACATGTGGATAATGGAGCTGCATGATGAAATACAGAGCAGGAAAAAAACCCAAAAACATTAAAAGAAGGGATATAAAAATCCAAAATGGGTAATGTTGCACACCAAAGGATGTAGTGCATAAGTGAGCAAGTAAAACCAGGTGATTCATTCAAGAAAGCTTCTAAGAAAAATTTAGGCTTGGCGAGAGACAAAGAGGAAAATTCTCTTGAAAGTCTGAATAAGGAAATACAAAAATAAAAATGCACAAATAGATAAAGGAGAAAAGCATAAAAGTATTCAAAATCAGAAACGTATCATGAGCTACAAAACATGAAACAAGAGATTAGAAATGAATCAAGCTGCATAATCGCATGCATTAAGAAGAGTGCAGAAATAGCTCTGAAAAAGAAAGCACAGAAGAAGATGCACAATCTGAAAAGGAAACATGGGAGGATTTGCAGATATGAAAATGTATGCTAAGAGGCACCACCACCCCCAAGTTTCAAAAAATACAAAATCAGGAGATCATTATGCATTCTGTAAAGGAAAACCTAGTATGAAGGAACAAAAAATGAAGTTTGCAATATGATGCCATTCAAATGAGCAATGAGATATTAAAAAAGAATGTTTAGTGAGGTGCTAAAGAAAGACAATTTACTCAGGTGCAAAAAAAATGACAGGTTTGAAAAATGATAGTAAGATGCTAGTAAGAATATATTAAATTTATCGTAAGGCGTAAGAAGTTAACTGAAGAATGTGAGAAAAGGAAAACACATGAGAAAACCTGAAAGCTCATGCTCAGAATGCTACACGTAGTCTGTAATGGACAATGAAAAGGAAATTGACTAATAAGCGATG
Source organism: Agapornis roseicollis (assembly GCA_002631895.1). Classification (NCBI taxonomy): domain Eukaryota; kingdom Metazoa; phylum Chordata; class Aves; order Psittaciformes; family Psittacidae; genus Agapornis; species Agapornis roseicollis. Next base: position 11,900 of record NDXB01013361.1, on the reverse strand, counting down.
ATACTTCCTAATTAGATCAAGAAGTACGTAATGAGACGCTGAAGGAAAACCAAGCAGTGAAATACAATGAACATGCACAGCAAAAAACAAAACTGGAAACTGGAAATGAGATGTAAAAAAGCATTCATATTGAGATGCAGAATCAAAAAGGTGGGTAATGAGGTGTGAAAAGAAAAACTCATAATAGGATTTGACATCAGAGATGCACAGTAAGTTGAAAAATTATAATAAACCACGAAATGCAGAATCCGAAAGAGTAATGATAGGCAAGACCAGAAATGTTCCTGTAAGATCAGAGAGGAAAAATGAAATTAGATGCAAACTTAAGTAGGGAATCATGTGATGCAACAGGAAAAATGCAGAATGAAATATGAAAGATTAAATGAATGATGAAATGCAGAAAGAAAAATCCATGACAAGTTGTGAAAAATCAGTGCTTGACAGGAAGCAAACCCCCCAGTGTATGATGTAATATGAGCACTGAAAGCCACAGTGAGGGTCTGGAAACTGAGTAATGAGATGTGAAATCAGAAATAAAATTATTTGTGATAACAATCATTCAAAATGACAAGCAGAAAAATGGATTGAAATGCTAATGCAGCTTGGCATGTGAAATGTCAAAGGAGATACAATAGCTGAGATGTGTAATGGAATATGGAAACAGAAATATATAATGAAGTGTGAAAAAGAAAACATGTACTGAGGCGGGAAATGTTCAGAATAAAACACACATTACAAAACATTTTGTCTCAAAAGGATAGAAGCACATAAAGCAGTTTGAGAATGGAACAGTGCAGTTGTTGACCTGTCAAAACTGAAACGTTCAAGAGGTTTGTAACAGGAATTCCACTTGAACATTTGAACAATGGGGTTAATTACAAAGTCACTGGCTGTTGTGGAATCATTTTACCCATTTTTTTTTTCATTTTGAGCTTGCTCCTCTTGCCTCAGGTCAGATACGAGAAGGATACAACCCTCCAGATATGAATTCTTGACAGAGAGATATGATATTGTAATGTGCCACTTTGTGTGGCATCACCTCTTACCATGTCATAACAATAGGTTCCACTGGCAGATTACGTAGGAGAAACAGCCACTGGGAATTTTCTGTCAGGCATGCCAAGGCTACTAAGCAACTTATTAATTGCATAACAGTTTCAGCCTTAAGGCGTTTGTGCCTAGGCCCAAAAGCAGAAGTGTAGATGGCTTGGTTAGGTACAGATCTACAAAGAATCAGACAACAGGTACACAGTGATTTTAAGGATGTTAATATGTAAACAATGGGCCTAAGAGTTTACAGTGAAAAGCAAACAGTTGCACAACTTTTTTACCACTTCATGCTTTAGTCATGACAGGCAACATATATAAGGCTAAATTCCCTAAGCAGCAACACCATGTTTGGCTTTGAAGCACACTTGCAAGTCTTGTGAGGGTTCTCTGTGAAATGCTGGATCTGCTTGGCCCTGACAGTGCCTTCTGGGGTGTCTCCAGCTGTTGGGCTATGACTTTGACTTTCACCTGTAAATATTTGATGGTAAAGCAGGCCTGTTCTTCAGTACATAATCCAAAGGTAACATGACACTGGCATAATTTCATGCCCCCAGGATATTTCCTTCCAATAGGTAACTCATTTTCGCAGACTCTGTAACACTGGCATTATGCAGGTACTGCTCATACAGAAGACTCATTTACCCTGCAGAGAGTGCCTACAAAGAGAGAAACCTTTGAATCATACAAAGGAGCAAGATTTGGATCATACAAGATATGCACCAAGGAGGCTACAGGGCCAAAGGGAGGTTGGGAGCATGCTTCACCATAGCAACGATAAGCAGAAGACTCTCTGGACTAAATGCAGGAATGCAGGGGCAATAACCCCCGCTGACACATACAAGGCCATCCTACCCCTAAGGCAAGTACTTCACAGGCTGGTCTGGGAACACGCACCTAAAAGTGTAGTGTAGCACAGGCTAAGTCACCCCTGGTTAGGTGGCCTCTGCAGGAAGAGTCACTGCATCAAACATGCTGCCTTACTTCCGTTGCCTGTCATACTTGCCATGGGCAATGAAAAAGCCACAGCTCAGAAAAGACCTGGTATCAAGGCTGCCACCATCCTTTCCATTTGGAATAGCTGTGTGGAGAAAGGGTCTCAAACTCTTCCAGGGAGCTGGATAAAGCAGAAGAGAGCAGCGTTGGTATGGGCCTCTCATTGTGAAATCTGACTGCTGACAGAGAAATCGTGGTATGCTTGGTATAAACCAGCTGAGCCATCAATTCTGACTCTACAAGGGATCAGCATGGAATGATAGTGGTGCTAGAGCAGGGTCCCAGCTGCTGGGCAGAGGAAACTGCAAAGCCCTTGCATGCTACCTCTAGAACAGTTTCCTTTTTCAGTGTCTAGCACTAACAAGAAGTGTTCCACCATCTTTGTAACTGCCTACTAAGATGTAGGGAGCAACAGAATCATCCATCAGACTCATTCATGTCAGAGCCCCTCAACATCATATGCTTCCTCAAGTTGTATGTTGCAGGTCTCTGATCATCTTTATCAAGTTTTTTTGTGTACAGCCAGCTACTTTATCTTATGCTAACTGCTATGACTAAGGTAAAGAGTTGCAAATAAATGACACACCTGTTTTCCTTGCAGTCACCTGAGATCAGAGAGGCAGGGTGTAACTCTACGTAGTTGTTTACAGTAACCATGACATACATAAGAGAAAAAACCTTTACAGTCTTGCCTTGGACCATTTTCCGAAGGCAGCTCTGCCTCAGCTCCAGTCTGAAAACAGGATAAGAGGCTTCTTGAGTGCTGAAAGTGGTGGCTAAGGACAGCTGCCAGGGACAAGCATGTCTGTGCACCCTGATCTCATACCGTGTTTCACTCTAGAGATGCCTTGTGCTGTAAGGTCAAGACAACAGTCTTGGCTTGGAGGTTAACATGGAAGAAGAATGCAAAGCAGCCTTCTTGGTGGGGCATTGCAGTAGTCAGCATCAACTGTTTTGGCGCAAATGGTTCAGGGGTTTCTTTTCAGTGGAATAGTTTCAGAGGGTTTTTTAAACAGGGAGAGGCTTCTACCTGCTCACTTCTGATGCTTCTCCTTTTCTTAGTGCCCCCACAAGTTCAATCTGACCCCTGGTTTCTTGAAAGGATCAACACTGAATTTGAAATGTTCATCTTAGAACCATCCCTCAAAACTGATAAACTACTCAAAGGAAACTGATTGCCCTCTTAGCCTCAGGGAAAACTTCAGCTGACTCTAAGAAAATCAGGATTTCACCAATAATGGCCCTGCTTCAGAAACTTCGAATAGCCTGTAAAATTTGATCTGACAAAAGGCAAAATCCTCAATGGCATAAAGCTTATTAGGCTAATTCAAAAGCTAAAGTAATACCGTGATTAGTGTGTATTACATGCATTAAGACTGTAATAAGTAAGAATACAACCAGTTGCCAGAAGCAGCTGGTAACTTGTCTTAAGCTGTAGAGCCAGTCAAAATTACTCACTGAATGGCAAAATGCTTTAAAAAAAAAAAAAAATGGGTAATGTTTTGGATAAGAAATAGCACGAAAATACAGACTCTGATAGTACTAAAAAATAAAGCTAACAGCTGAGTAGAATAGAAATACTGAGTGCACATATACACTCCATCGCCTTTCCACAGCATGCATTCCACTTCTATATATCCTGCAGCTTCCATTTATACTGTCTGGTAAAGGACTGTTAAAGCCATGCTCAGTCAGCTACAGAAAATGCTCACAGATTATTTTAAATAAATAAGCACTCAGCAGATCTCAACTTAAATGGCGCAAAAAGCACTTTTTCAGAGCTAAAGAGCAACATGAGGATTGTGTATCTTTGATACAAAATTTACCATAGGGTTGGTTAGTGAGTGTTCCACTTCATGAAAATGCTGAACTTCTCTTTCTTGAGAAAATCAAAATGTCATTACAAAATAGTCTCTTTGGTCTAGTTATATGAAAGCCATCTTCATGCATTCTCTGGGCACACATTATTTCTCTTGTAAATGAAACAGGCCCAAATCTTGGAAAGGCACATGCTCACTTTTTTGTCTCTAAGGGGTGCCCCATTACATTCAAATGGTAATACTCTGGAATGGGAAATCGGAAGTTCGCATACATTCAAAGGCTACAAATTGTCTAAAGATGTGGTTTTCACGCAGTATGATCTACCCCTTTCTGCTTTACGTATCAAACAGCACCTGCTCAATGAGCCACAGAGCAGATCCATATGTATCTCATTTTGGTGCTCAGCTGAAAGGACTTTCACTGCTGATCCTCCTCCCAGCTGACAAAACAGAAAGTCCCTCTTTGAGTTTCTCAGTACTTCTTTTGACAGCAAAGAGCATGAGGAGAGGCAGCCTCTTCTTCTGCTGGTCCTCCCTGTAATGAGAACAGGACTCCTACAAAGAGAGACAAGAACAGACTTTCAGCATCTTTCTGCAGACATGTGGGAATCCCACCAGCAAAACGTCTATTTTTTTGTAGTGGCAAGTCCATATACAAGCAACCCTTTTAAAAAAGGGATAGAGGACTGTGGCACTTCAGGACCCCAGCCAGCCAATGACTCATGCTTTAAGGAGAGCTGATTTCTTTTAAGCATTTCCCACTAAATTCTAAGGCAAGAAGTCTAATTACACTTTACGCTTTAGCGCACTTAGGAGAACAGCATGATTTGGAAATGGCTCTTTTCATAAAATGGCTTTGTAGAGCACATTTGAAAGTGACTGCTTTCCTGAATGCAAATGTATGAATTCCTCTAATTATATAACTGGGGGGAAAGAGGCTGTTTTTAGACTGCCAATATCTAAAGAAATGATGAAAGGACAAGACGGCTTCTCCCAGTATTCCTTTTAAGTATGTTTTCTATTCTAGTTCTAAATTCAAATTACCGGTGAGACTGCCAGCATTTTCTTTCAGTTATTTAGTAATTAGATGTCAGTCTTTTTAAAAAAAAAAAAAATCACAATTGTCAGTTTTGGCTTGTCAATCCTAATTATGCAACACTGTCACACAGAAGGCAAGAGCCCTAAACACCATCACATGGAGTTCAGAGATTTAGAAAGAATGTCTCCAGAACTTCTTAATGCAAACCTTAACTTGTCTTTATCATGACAGGTAAATAACATCCCTGTAGTAAGTACAGAATCTGATTGCGTGAAAAAGCAGTAATAGAAAATGTATTTCTAGTTTATTTTAATGCAATTTCACAGCAGGAATGGGGAAAAAAGCAAGCATCATGGCTGCATCTGAGTTCCTTTGAAATATGATTTAGGCACTAAACCAGCTTCTACCCTAACTGCTTACAGGCGAGAGCATTACTAGGGCTGAATCTAGAGATATCTGCTGGGTTTTATGGGGTGGGTATGGGTGAGGGGTCCACTGCAACTTTTATTGAAAACTCCAAAGGGAACATTCAGTTACAGTCAGTCAGCCCCAACCTATCTTACTGACCCTTCTGTTGGCGGTATAAGCAAAGAAGTCTGTATGTCTTTCCTAACTGCAGGAGAACACATGGGATATAGGTATTGAAAACTCAGTCTGAACACTTATCAAAAGGATACCTGTGTATAAGAAAGAGATATCTATTCTTCTCATGATTTGCACTGGTGAGGAAGCCCTGGTCTCTCGGCCATTTCCCGAGATGGCTGCAATGGGAAGCTCAGGTACAGTCAGGGTCTGAACAGCCTGTAAAAAAGCTGCCAGTCCTGCCCCTGCCTCCTTATCTTCCAGCTGCCTCTCTTCCTACTACCACATTATTTGCTGTCATCTGTGTGCTTGAACTCCCATTTAAACTGTCAGTCAGCGAGATTTTCACAGCTGGAAACCAAGTCACTTCAGGTCCCCATGTTAACAGTCTCTGATCCTGCTACCTCATTATTTTGTAACCAACAGGATAGAAAGCAGAGTAGTGAGAGGTCTGCTCAGCAGAGCTATGCTTTCATGCTAGATGTGCTGGGATTTGTTGCAAGGGTTTCTCAGCATATAAGGGGTCTTCCCATAGAGCAATTGCCTTAAGGAAAGTCATCTCTACATCACTGTATAGAGACTGTATAGATACTCAGGTAAACTATTTTTTGCTGTGTCCTTGGCTTTCTTCCCCCAGCCACTCTTTGCTTTACTCTGGATTGGATGCAGAGGATGACTTAATTTGCACACAGTGGGGATAAGGGAAGGACCAGATCTCTGGGCCACCCTGAGAAGGTGAACTGACAGCAAGGTGGCACCAGGAGCACAGGGGAATTCTGGTGAGTCACAGAGCAGTGACAGGCCAATGCATGGGCACTGACAGAAGCTGCCACACCTGGCAGCCCAGCAGAGGCACTGCTGCCATAGCTCCAGACCTCCACATCCAACAGCAGTGGGGCTGAATATGTGTTCCCCGTAGGCACATGCACAGCCCTGCATTGACCAGCACTGAGGTTACAGTCAGGTTCAGAGCAAAGCCAAGGTCATATCCAGCCTGGAGACAAGCACAGCAGCGGGATTCACATCAAGATGGACCCCTCTACACCCGTGGGGTGCACAGATGATGCTCATCCAGGGCAGACCCTGGAGTGTGGCTGTAGGGTCCCAGCTCCTTTGTAGTGTCCCCTGAGTTCAGGGATATTGCCCACCACTCCTGGGAGCATGGCCAGATTCCCTGCAAGGGGTTTGCTGAGGCACTGGGAGCACTGGTGACAGTATTGACATGCATACTGCCCTCATCACTTACAGGGTCAAGTTCCATCCGGGGTTGGATATAGACCCAAAAGTTAAGAGGGGACTTGAAAGCATCGAACCCTTCATTGGATAATGGAGCTGAAATTTGTGTGTTTTGTCCCTCCTAAGGGCTCCTGGTTTCTCCTTTACAAATTGGAGCCCTGATACCTGACTCCATAAAGGTTGAAATTCTTTCTGGAAGCTGAGGAAGTCATATGGCAGCTGTTTACTGGATTCCTCAAATTCCACAGAGCAGTTCGAAGAGAACCCAGCCTTAGCTTGTTTATCTCTGCTTTATGGTTGTCACAGCTCAGATCTCCATTTGTGGTGGGCTACCTGCTTTCAAAAGACCTTGAATATGTGCCTTTCAGTGTGTATTTTATTCAAATAAACCAATTCCACCCACAAGAGTCAATTTATGTCTCATTTTTGACAACAAGCTAGATTATTCTTAATTTAATTACTTGAGTTGTCCCAAGATTTTTCCCTCACAGTCATCTAAATCTTTGGTGAATAATTCTACTACATGGGACACATGTCAAAAGTATCAGTCCCTTCTACATGTGAGAAATTTGCCTCCTGGTGATGGACATCACTCCCAGACCATAGAGTAGAGAGAACTCCAGTGACAGACCTGGAAGCACTTGGGGCAGGGGCTCTGTTCCCATGCTATTGAACTGTACATTGGGTAAGGGTGTCAAGATTTTGGCAGCAGTGGGGCTGGAGAGACACCTTCTGCAAGGTGAGCCTCATTCTTGCTGCTCAGGGTGGGGGTAGAGGAATTGGGAGTGGAGGAGTGAAATTGAGCCTGGGAAAAGGGAGAGGAAAGGTGTTTTAATGTTAGTTCCACATCCCACTGAGTAGGGGAGGTGAGTGAGTGGCTCAGTAGGAGTTGCCTGTTGGCTGGAGTCAACCCACCACAGCTTGTCAGTAACTTGCCTGTCATGTGAATGCTCCATCCCTGTCAGTGTTCAAGGCCAGGTTGGACAAAGCCTTGGGTGGCATGGCTTAGTGTGGGGTGTCCCTGCCCATGGCAGAGGGGTTGGAACTAGATGATCTTAAGGTCCTTTCCAACCCTAACTATTCTATGATTCTGTGATTCTATGTTGGTTCTGTGCTCTTTTGTGTTTGTAGAGATGTGCCTTTCATTGGCAATTACTCACCTGTGATAAGCCTGGGGTAGTCTGTCGTAGTATTATTTGGGTTCCCCACCACCACCGTTGTTCCTTTGTGTATGTGAAGACAAACTTTTCAGAACAACTTAGCACTTCCTATCTTGATATCCCCTCAAAGGAAATTCTTCCATGTCTTGTGCTTCAATTCCTGCAATAATAAATGTCTTTAAAGTCAGTTTCAGTGAGATACTCTCCAGTAAGTTTATGTCTATTCTTAACATTCCCTCCTCTTCACATAGATAAAGCAACAAATTTCTCTTCTGCTGATTCATTACCATTCCTGTACTCTGGTTAACACACTGATTGAGACCAAGCATCTCCCCCTTTCCTTAGCAACCATCACAGAATGGTAGATCATTTCAAATCTTCCAAGTCTTATTTTTCTAAGGAGCAGTCAAGATGTTTTCTTTCCCAGACAAACCTTCAGCACTGTATAGTTAAGCTATACAGGTAAGTCTGCATATCCTGCAAGATGCAGGTAGCTGAAAGTATTGGCCAGGTGTAATCCTCCAGCTCCTTTAGGATAGAATATCTTCTTCCACTATTTGTCAGTGTTATTATCTTCCCATATTCTTTAGACATTTTTCATTGCAGACCAAATCTTTCTGATCAAATAATAATATATACAAGTGTTCAGCTTCTTTATGCTTTTAAGACATATAGCAGCAGCATTCTTACATAGTGATCTGCCTCCTTGGCATGAAGATGAGGGCACAGGCATGCAACTTCTTGTATGTTAACTGTTTCCTATAGTTTCCAGTGTCTGGGAAATTATAAAGCCAAGAGAAGGCTAAAAAAGCAAGAAACCATCATGGAAACATGTATCACATTAAACTATGCTGCTCAAAAGTCCTTCCAAACATACCATACACCTGCACAGCCAACTGCTCCCTGTACTTGGCTCTGAGATAGGCATGTATGCATATCTATGCATGTTTTATATATGTATATATATTAATTCTTTAAAAATGAATGTGTATATTATGTAATCTCACATGGCAATAGAAGTGCTTCAGCTCTACGTAAAGGTTTTTTTACATTAGCAGTTATTGGCACAAAATATTCTCTTGTCTGTTTACAGGATCCTATCATATTTTTCCTCTTTGTCTATAAGGGTTCCTATAATCTGAAAATTGGTGGTGCATTACAGTAGAAAAGTAAGAAGGTACAGCTACCCATTTCTTCCGTTGTTACCATATAATCTGGATTTCCTTACCCTTCTTACCTATTCTGTGAGGGAATATATCCCTCTGCTGCACACAAGATATTTTCTGTTCCCATTAAAGTATCATGAAACATTGTTGGTTAAGATTATTCAGTAGACACATGTATATACAGACACAGATTGCTTCATTTCACATTAATAACATTGATGAATTTACAACTCAAATGTCATTTTAAAGATTAAGAAATATCACTATTAGTTTTCAGCTGCCAATTAACAAGTCTCTCCTTCTTCTGCTCATGCTTAAGTATAATTACCTCACTTTTAGGTGAAATAAGAGATCCAGCTCTTGAAAGTAGAGAACAGAGACCAGTGCTGCGGTCTGTCAGTATAATAATGTCACATGAAATAAGGAATCAAAATTAGTGATAATAAAAAAATTATTTCTGGTTTTCACAAAGTAGAGGTTTGGGGCTCAGAAGTGGTACAATAAAAACACTGAAGGAGCACTTACCCATACTTCAGTGAAAGACATTTATATGCTTGTACAAGCAGAGAAAGCATTGTCCTTAGTACAAAATGTTACACATAAGTATGCATTTTTTGATGTATCTGCGGCTGTCTGTTCCTAAAACATGTCTGAAAATTGAAAGCAGTATTTTTTCCTTTTCTCACTTTTTGTTTCCTCAATAGCACTGTTGACGATGATGTGACTTATTTCTAGAATGGTGTAATGTAGTTGTGACATTACCTTTGGGCGCTCTTCATCTCTAAGGAATAATTATCGTGATTCTGTCTTTGAGTATAACGTCAAAGCTCCCTTCTATTATGTGACTCAAATATGAAGAAGATTTAACTGATGTTAAGAAGTGGAACTTTTTTAACCTTATACTAAAAAAAAAACCAACAGAAACAAAAAACCAAACAAAACTAGAAAACATTATAATAATACTTCCATATGGACTTCAGTTTCAAATAACACTGACATTTCTAACACTACATGCTGCAAAATGAAATAAAAACATATCTTAAGAGATACAGGAGAAGAGTACATTTTGGAACACAGACTTGTCTGCTGGTTTTTTTTTTCCATTTTTGGTTAACTGTAAATTGTTTAACCAAATAACTGTTTTTTAGGATAGCAAGGGAGATAGAAGTATATTAAATTCACCCAGAGACTACTCTTAACTCCACCAATGTCTACCCAGTATAAATCATGAGAAAAGACCTAGTGAGTTGGTAGGAAATGCTATTGTTCTACACTGGTACCCCTTAACAATTAAATTTTAATCCCAGCATGCATCTTGTAGATGTGACAACACCATCAAGAGATGTACATTAGCAGTGTGGATAGGTGCACCCAAAGCAGGACCTCATAGCAGCCTTCCAGTATCTGAAGGTAGGCTATAAAGATGCTGGGGAGGGACTCTTCATTAGGGACTGTAGTGACAGGACAAGGGGTAACAGGTTAAAATTTAAACAGGGGAAGTTCAGGTTAGATATAAGGAGGAAGTTCTTTACTGTTAGGGTGGTGAGGCACAGGAATGGGTTGCCCAGGGAAGTTGTGAGTGCTTCATCCCTGGCAGTGTTCAAGGACAGGTTGGACAAAACCTTGGGTGACATTGTTTACTGTGAGGTGTCCCTGCTTATGGCAGGGGGGTTGGAACTAGATGAACTTAAGGTCCTTTAAAACCCTAACTGTTCTATGATTCTATGAATCTAGTATCATTCTTTCTAGCTTGAAGAGTAATACACAGTGACAAGAATTTCATTCTTGCAGAGGAGACCTTACTGCAGCAGTCTAAGTCTGACTCTGTATCCTGACTGTAGCTTGATTATATTTCTCCCTGCAAGTTATCAGAACAGAATATGCTGTATTTCATGTGTATCAGGTCCCGGTAGCAGTGAGACCCCTTATGAAGGTAAGTTTGCACTAGGGCATCTGAGCTATAACGTGCTATAACATGTCATGTCTTCATTACTCTTGCTATCTTCATTAGGTAGTTGAGAGTGTGGATATGCCAACTCATATTTGTATCTGCTCCACAGATCTCCCCTGCATATTGAACGCTGTGGAAACAGAAGTGCTCCATAAATTTATTCATTGTTTTTACATGCAGCAAATTTATGAAGCACTGCTGAAATATTTAAAAGAAGTATTTTAAAACTTGTCAGTAATAAATAAATAAATAAATAAATAAATAAACCTCCTCAAACTTCTCATTTGAGTCAGTTAACCGATCACTGAAGGAAAAATGTCCATGGCAACACTTGACATATTTTATTGTGCAGCATAATTCATGAAGATACGGAAAAGGAGTTTGTACATATGTATTGCCTTTGACTGTTCAGTAAACAGAACTAAACTGTTAAGTATTTGTTCATTTTATCCCCTAAATGAGGTCTTTATTCTCTACTACCCTTCTGTCAATTAAAACCACATGAAGATGGCAGTTGTGGATGGTAGTTCAGAAGGATTCACCACTCTGGGAAGAAACAGCCTCCTTTAATGGGAGAGTGCTAGAGCAGATAGATAGGGCACTTACTTAGAAAGAATATTTCACTGTGATGGCTCCTGCTTTCCTTGGTGATATCAGTGTGAGTAGGTTGTAGCTAGATAGATAACATGCTCTTAAACAGTGAGGGGACAGGTCTTGGAAGTCAGATGCAGGGACTGTGAGAATGAAGACCTTGGGCCCACTGTAGGAGAGGATCTGGTTCAAGACCATCTTAAGAACCTCAACATGCACAAGTCCATGGGACCTGATGAAATCCATCCACAAGTCCTGAAGGAGCTGGCGAGTGAAGTTGCTAAGCCACTGTCCATCATATTTGAGAGATCA
>NDXB01013360.1:36427-58718 GCA_002631895.1 Agapornis roseicollis | reverse complement strand
CACAGTCTCAAACTGTGCCAAGGAAGGTACAGGTTGGATATTAGGAAGAAGTTTTTCACGGAATGAATAATAAAATATTGGAACGGTCTTCCCAAAGAGGTGGTGGAGTCACCATCTCTGGATGTGTTTAAAAAGAGACTGGATATAGAACTTCATGACNGCCAAGGAAGGTACAGGTTGGATATTAGGAAGAAGTTTTTCACGGAATGAATAATAAAATATTGGAACGGTCTTCCCAAAGAGGTGGTGGAGTCACCATCTCTGGATGTGTTTAAAAAGAGACTGGATATAGAACTTCATGACATGGTTTAGTGGAGGTGTAGGGCATGGGTTGGACTTGATGATCTTAGAGGTCCCTTCCAACCTGGTGATTCTGTGATTCTGTGATCCATGAATTAGTAAGCACACACATAAGGTATTCAGTTCCAACACTCCTGTGGAAAACTTAAATTGATTTTGTCTGTGATTTCGAATGTGTGCTAAAAGTCATTGGGCAGTGAAAAGATAACACAAGTTATTTGACTCTCCATAGCTGCTTTAATCAGTTGCTTCTTCCAGCTGACATCCTTGGTTGTTCAACACAGGGGATGCTGAAAGCAAAACAATTACTAAAACCTTTTCACACGAATTTCATAGTGGAACTGAAAATAAGGTTGTCAGTTTCTTGGAAGAAAGAACTTTTCAAAGAAGACAACTGTTTGCTATAGAAGAGACAGAGGGCAATCTAACATCAGTGGTAGTGTGGTCCAACAACATGGGTTTGTATTGCTTTGAAAAATAAATGGCTGTGTGAGTAAAGAGCCCTTCAGAGCCACCAAAAGTCTGTTCTGATGCCTGCATTACTTAATTTTCCATTAAGATGCAATACCTGTAGCTTACTGTAGTATAATAAAAACAAGTATTCAGAATATTTTAGAAATTACAGTTTGTGTGTTAAGGGAGTTTTCTCAGTTCTATCCAGGAGAACGATAAAGTACTTCCCACTGCAGTGTTAGAGTTTCTGATCTGTTGTTCCTTCCTGACACCTTCATCTAAAAAGCTCTCCCAAGTTGATATAAAGCCATGAAGTCTTCCAATTCTCTGACTTATGGTAATGCTTTTGGAACTGTTTACTGTGCAGTCCTGAGCTCTGATCACAGAACTCTTCAATGAATTGCATTATTTCTAAACTATATTTATGTATTTATCGCTATTCTAGCAAAGAGTATTTGCTACAGCATTTGTAAACATATCTGGAGTTCTAGAAGGAATCTCTTTATTGATTTTACTTTCTTCTAATGGTTATTTACAAGCAACATAAGACTGAAACACAAAGAGCTTAAACTTGGATACTTTGGCATAAATTCAGTTCCAGCCATAGAAAAGAGGTTTCATCCACACAAGCCAAAAGAGATAGGACTGAAGTAAAACAGTTATTTTACTTTAACATTTGTATTCAAATCTGATTTGTCTAAATTATGCTTCTGTAAAGCCTGAACTTTAAAGAAGCCTCTATACATGCACGTGTACACACAAACATCTTTCTATGGAAATCTACCTCTGAATTTGTGTATATATATATATATACTTTGAAGTCTATGTGTATTTAGACATAGTTATACACATTATGAAATTTATTTACATGTTGGTCTTTATGCAATCATGTGTATGCAAATACAGGTTGTTGAAAGCTGATAACCTGTCTTTGGTAAAATAATACTTACATACTGATTTACTTCAGAGCTAAGTTCTTGAAGTCTACAATCAAAACTAGAAAGACTGTTAAATCACTTTGAAAACAGGCAATTTTAGCAAAAGAAATTTTCTGTCACTTGAGATAGGACTTCGCATTTCCTTTCTTGAACATCATGGGGTTCCTCTTAGTCCATTTCTCCAGACTGTCAAGGTCCCTCTGGATGACAGCAAAACCCTCTGGTGCATCAAATACTCCTCCAAAGTTTGTCTCCTCAGCTACAGGTTGGGCAGAGAGGAGATTGAGAGCAGCCCTGCCGAGAAGGACTTGGGGGTGGTGGTCAATGAGAAAATGAACATGAGCTGACTGCACTGTGCGCTTGCAGCCCAGAAAGCCAAGTGTATCCTGGGCTGCATCAAAAGGAGCATGACCAGCAGGTCGAAGGAGGTGATCCTGCCCTTCTACTCTGCTCTAGCAAGACCTCACTTGGAATCTTGTGTGCAGTTCTGGGGTCCTCAACGTCAAAAGGACATGGAACTGTTGGAACAAGTGCAGAGGAGGGCCGCGAGGATGATCAGGGGACTGGAGCATCTCCCATATGAAGACAGGCTGAGAAAGTTGGGATTGTTTAGCCTGGGGAAGAGCAGGCTGTGTGGAGACCTCCTAGCAGCCTTCCAGTATCTGAAGGGGGCCTCTAGGGATGCTGGGGAGGGATTCTTCATTAGGGACTGTAGTGACAGGACAAGGGGTAACTGGTTTAACCTTAAACAGGGGAGGTTTAGATTGGATCTAAGGAAGAAATTCTTTCCTGTTAGGATGATGAGGCACTGGAATGCGTTGCCCAAGGAAGCTGTGAGTGCTCCATCGCTGGCAGTGTTCAAGGCCAGGTTGGATGAAGCCTTGGGTGGCATGGTTTATTGTGAGGTGCCCCTGCTTATGGCAGGGGGTTGTAACTAAATGATCTTAAGGTCCTTTCCAACCCCAACTATTCTATGATTCTATGACTCTATGATTCTATGATTCGATAATCTTACTGAGGTGCATTCTGCCCCATCATCCAGTTCATTAATGAAGATGATAATAAATAATAAATAACATCAGACACAGTATTGACCCTGGGGTACACCATTAGTCATTGGTCTCCAACTAAACTTTGTATCACTGATCACTATGCTCTAAATTCAGTCATTCAACCAGTTTTCAACCGACTTCTCTGTCTTCTCATGTAGCCCATGTATGAACAGCCTTTCTATAAGAGTTTTAGGTGATACAGTGTCAAAACTTTTACTGACAATCAGATAGACAATATCCACTGGTCTCCTGTTATCTACCAAGACAGTCATTTCATCACAAAATGCTATTTAGCTGGTCAAGTATGACTTCACCTTGGTGAATCCATGCTAACTACTCCTGATAAATTTTCCATTATTTATGTATCTGAAAATGTTTTCCAGGATTAGTTTTTCCATCACCTTCCCAGGGATCATGGTGAGGCTGATGGGTCTGTAGTTCCATGAGTCCTTCTCTGTCACCCTTCTTGAAGATGTGAGTGATGTTCCTTCAGTACTCCACTGCCTCTCACAGTTACCATAATTGTCTAAAAGTAACTGAGAGGCCATGCAATGGCATCAGACAACTCTCTCAACACTTATGGGTGCATCCCCCCAGTTCCTATGGAACTTTATATGTCCAGTTTCCTCAGGTGTTTTCTAACCCTATACTCTTCCATTAAGGATAAGTCTTTCTTGTTCCTGACTTTCTGCATAATCTCTGAATCCTCTGATTTCTGATAGGTGGTCTTAAAAACTGAGGTGAAGTAGGCACCACAGCCTGTATTCCCAGTAGGTACACAAACACAGACCTACACAAACACACCTTTGTGTCTGTGTCACTTTCTGTGGCCTATCATGTGTATATAAATACATTTGGTTTAGTGTGAGGTGTCCCTGCCCATGGCAGGGGGGTTGGAACTATATGATCTTAAGGTCCTTTCCAACCCTAACTATTCTATGATTCTATGGTTCTATACTTATGTAAATACAATGTAGTCCATTTCAGGAGCCGAGCTTACCCTTGATCTTAGTCTCCCCAGTTGCTGGTACGTGAATATATGAGCCCTTGACACTGCAGCCCCACTTCAGTTCCTGGTAGAGGAAAAATAAAATTAAAGAATTTGAATTTAAAATTAGTTCTTTTCAAAATACAGGATGAGTTTTTGCATCTCATGCACTTTCCTGGTCTATATCATATGTGTACAAAGAGAAAAAATGTCAATAATAATATCTCTAATATCTCTTTTTCTTCTACTTCTCTATCTGGCTCTGAGCTTGTTTCTACTGATTTGGTTTTGTTTTGTTTTGTTTTCTTTGGTGGGGGAAGAATGTTGAAGGTTTCTTCCCATATTGTTGCTATATGAAAATTATAGACATTTAAGAAACTTAAACACTCAAGAGAAGCAGTTACTCTTGCATTACTTATATAACTACATACATGCAGGCCAGTAATAATTCTTCACAGTTAGGTATTCAGATACTGTCAGATATTTTATATGAACCTTATTCCACTGGTCAAGAGTTTCAGAGCTTCACTTGAATGTAATGCCTTGGGAGGTCAGGATCATGCAGGGAAAGACAATTTTTCTGCCAGTTAGTGCCAGTCCTGTGGAGAGAATACTAGAGAAGAATCCTTGATTTGGTCTCTGAATTTCATGAGGAGATAATGGACCACTGGGGTGATGTGCTCATCATGACCCCTGCTGCTAAGCAGATGAGCTTACACACCTTATAATACCTGAAGGTTTTTCAGGGTGCTCTGCACATGATTCAGGGCAGTGGCTTGAAACTGAGTAATCTCTTCAGTTTGCATTGACAACTAAGTATTCAAAAATTTACTACATGATATATATGAAGTGAGAGACTATAATAAAGCTCCTACTTCAGATTAGCCGGAAAATCAAATTGAAAATCTTTCAGTGCATCCTAAATATCCTAATCTTCAGGCTAAAGTAGGAGTCACTGACTGGACCTAACAAGGATATAAGGATCGCACTGATGCTTTTTTGTCATCTGTATAACAGATCACAATCCAAACCCCTTCTAATACAGTAATTGGAAAGTAAGGTGTGTTAGAGGATTACAATCCAAATAATCAATGCCCAAAAACCAGCAAAAGGAAACAATAAACAGTAGGATGCTCATGACTATTTCCCCACTATTAGTTGTTCAAGAAGAGTTTTCAGCAGGCACCTTCTTCTATTCAGAGTATGAATGGTGGAAATAACCATAATCATAATCATTAACAATAGAAATATTATTCACCTAAGTACATATAATTAAATGCATTTATAATCACTAAAAATATTAAGTATTTTAATATGCAGTTCATTTCATCCCTAAATAGACTTCCAAAAGATGACAAAGTCTCTGCTGACTGCAACAATAACCAGACAAAAATGTTTGTATCGAAAATATCTATATTGAGAGTTAACATGCACTTCTTGGACATATGGGATATCCTGGGCATACTGGAAAATATAGCAAACAGAAATGTATGTATTGGAACTCAATATGTCTGTACTTATGTCTGCTATTAGAAAAATTAATACAATCCTTGTTTCTTTTCTCTTATCCCCAAAGCAAATGAATGAAAATAGTAAGGTCAGGATTGAATAGATCATTTTGGGATATTGTTAAGAGTTGTTCTTCCTAACTGTCAAAAGAATAGTTTAACCAAAATCAGGAGCAAAACAGAATTAATGTTACGCAACTAACTAGTGATCGGTTTGCTATATATTCGGGATCAATATGGGTAACGCAATAGACAAACCATAACTCTAGATGATTACAAAATGTTCATAAGCACTTACACATTTCTAAAGAATGTTCTTTAACCAAAATCTTCTAAAACTTAACCTTTCCTTTAACAATTCTTCTGCTCCCCTTACGGAGGTCACTGACACCCTTCCTCAGAAATGCAGGTTCCCCACTTGCTCACCCCTTGCAGGAGATATGCCCCTCCAGCTCTGTCTGAGGAAGCACCTCCACAAGGTCCTCTGAACCATCAGTGGGGGGCCGCAGATGCTGGTCCCATGCTGACACCTCACTTCAGGTGTATTCTGCTCCTGGCACCCAACATGCTTTTGTTTTGTTTTGTTTGGGTTTTTAATTTCTTAATGTACTTCTTTTCACATTCCCTTATTCTTTGTTTCAAAAGCCTCTGAAAATTCTTGAGTAATGTTTGGTCCAGCTGATCACTGCCTTCCTGCATAACATCAAGAGCTGGAGGTGGGTGGTTGAATTCCTCCTTAATATTGTAATTTTTTGGACACTGTATTGACAGTTTTGTCTGTTCAATCCACTCATACACGGTATGCACTAATTTTCTTAACAGGTGGTGTTATCCAGGCTATTGTCCAAGGATGGGTTTGCATCCCCACACTGATTCAATACACCAATCATAATGCCCATGGTTTTTCAGAGAAAAACATACATGTGCTGAAAAACATACAGCATGTGCTGTATTTCTGAAGGAAAACAGATTTTTGTGGAAAACCTGATCAGTAGATACTAGAATGTCTATAATGCAGTCACTTATTCAGTTCCAGTAAGAACTAACACTCGAGTGTCATTAATTAGCACTACAACCAAAACCAGATATGAAGCTTTTACAGCTATAGACGCAAACAAGGTCTGCAAGAAGAAACTCTGCTAGCAGCACACAGTGGATACTGCAGTAAGAAACAAGTTTTTATAGTGGGTAGTTCTCTGCCAAGGGGCTCTGAAGTGCCCATTTGCTGCAAGACACACGCTGCCTTCTGAGAGCTAAGGTCTGACATGTTGCCAAGACGGTGCCACAACTTGTCAAAAGCACAGAATACTGTCCTTTGCTGCTCTTTCATATGGGCATGAATGACACCACAAGCTAGAACCTGGGCAGAATCAGGTATGACTACAAAGCCCTGTAAATGCAAGAGAAAAATACTGCTGCCCAAGTTGTCTTTTCTTCCGTTTTAACAGTTAGAGGAAAGGGTGCATCCAGGAATAGATGCATAATGCAAACCAACTTCTGGCTTTGTGGCTGGTGCTGTCATGGGGATTTTAGCTTTCACACCAACAGGACATTTCTCAGTGACTATAGGTTGTTAGGGAGGGATGAGATTCCACCTGTTCTGAAGATGCAAGGGAATCTTTGACAGCTAGCTGGTCAATTAGGTGACTTGGGCTTTAAGCTGAAAGACTCAGGACTTTGGACCACAGGGTCCAAAGAGGTAATGTTCACACCATAGCAAACAACTGGGAAATAAGCCAAGCTAATCAGAGCAACGACAACAATTCCTTAGCTGCCTTCCAAGATAAGAACCAGAAGACCAATTATTTTAAGTTCATGTATACCAAAGCATGCAGCCTGAGGAACAAACAAGAGGAACTGGAGCTCCATGCCCACTCAGAAATTTATATTATCATAAGAATAACTGAAACATAATGGGACAACTAACATGACTGGACAATCAAGATGGATGGCTATAGGCTCTTTGTAAAGACTCGCAGGGAAGAGAATGAGGAGGAGTCATGCTCTAAGTTAAGGGAAAACTTGAATGTAGAGAAATCAACTACAGCAACTGTGGAAGCCCTGTCAAATGCCCCTGGATCAAGATTAGATGGGTCATCTCCAAAGGGGATCTTAGACTAGGTATCTGCTACCAGTCTTCAAAACAAGACAATAAGGCACACAAAGCAATATTTCAGCCACTTAAGCAAACTTTGGGTCAACAAAGCATGGTTCTTATGGGTGACTTCAGCTACCTAGACATTCGTTAGAAGAGCAATGCAGCAACTCCCTTGTCACTCATCAAGTTCCTAGAATGTGTAGAGGACTGCTTCCTTGTACAAATGTTAGATGTGTCAACCAGGCAATGAGGCACTGCTG
Organism: Agapornis roseicollis; assembly: GCA_002631895.1. Classification (NCBI taxonomy): domain Eukaryota; kingdom Metazoa; phylum Chordata; class Aves; order Psittaciformes; family Psittacidae; genus Agapornis; species Agapornis roseicollis. The sequence continues at coordinate 51,121 of NDXB01013360.1, read as the reverse complement.
GACCTTCTACACACAAACCACAAAAACCTGCTTTGTAGTATCTTAGTTAGTGATAGCCTTGGCTGCAGTGATCAAAATATTATGCAGTTTGGGATCCTGTTGAGCACACTGGAGGTTAATACCAAGATAAAGGTTTAAAATATTAGAAGAGCATACTTCAACTCTTGAAGCTCAGTTGGGAGGGATTCTGTGGGAAGCTCCCAAAAGGAATAAAAGAGCTAGTGAGTGCTAAGAGATTTTCAAGAATGCTCTCTTGGAAGTACAAAAGCATTTCATCCCCTTCAAAGTTAAGGAAAGTAGGTGGAGCAAAAGACTCCCTTGCCCTGACTGTAAGCTTCTGAGTCTGCATATCAGGGAATCATGGTCTTTTGATTTTCTAAATTCAGTAACCTTCCCAACTGCATTGGATTCCCTTCATAGCTAATAGACTAAATATGAAGAAAACTGAAATACTGATGTAGCCTTAAGTCCTCACTCTAAAATACAGCTGTGATATTAACAGGACATATACCTAAATTGGAGAACCAGGAATTGTTTTCACAAACAGTAGTTTAGAAGTGGACCTTCAAAGTGAATTCTGCAGATGAATAAAAATTAATTTTTCTTCTTGAGAAGGAAGAATGACTTTAGATGTCTCCCATAGATATCTGGGGTCTAGACACTGCAGTACACAAGACATCTGAACAGTACTAGCAGATGCCCAACCCAGCCAAGTGCAAGGTCCTACATCTGAGTCAGAGCAATCCCAGGCACAGCTACAGGTTGGACAGAGAAGAGATTCAGAACAGCCCTGTGGAGAAGGACTTGGGGGTGTTGGGCAATGAGAAAATGAACATGAGCCAGCCTCACTGAGTACTCACAGCCCAGAAATCCAACCATGTCCTGGGCTGCATGAAAAGGAGCATGACCAGCAGGTTGAAGGAGGTGATCCTGTCCATCTACTCTGCTCTCATGAGACCTTACCTGGAGTATTGTGTGCAGTTCTGATGTTCTCAACATCAAAAGGACATGGAGCTGTTGGAACAAGTCCAGAGGAGGGCCATGAGTATGATCAGGGGACTGGAGCATCTCCCATATGAAGACAGGCTGAGAAAATTGGGACGGATTAGCCTGGAGAAGAGAAGGCTGTGTGAAGACCTCATAGAAACCTGCCAGTATCTGAAGGGGGCCTCTAGGGATGCTGGGGAGGGATTCTTCATTAGGGACTGTAGTGACAGGACAAGGGGTAATGGGTTAAAACTTAAACAAGGGAAGTTTATATTGGATATAAGGAGGAAGTTCTTTACTGCGAGGGTGGTGAATCACTAGAATGGGTTGCCCAAGGAAGTTGTGAGTGCTCCATGCCTGGCAGTGTTCAAGGCCAGGTTGGACAGAATCTTGGGTGACATGGTTTATTGTGACATTTCCCTGCCCATGGCAGGGAGGTTGGAACTACATCATTTAAAGTGCCTTTCCAACGTTAACTCTTCTATGATTCTGTGTGACCCAAGATGTGTGTAAGACTTGGAACACTGGCTGGAGAGCAAGTAGGATACATAAATAAATCTCTCCATAAGTGTCTAAATCACTACATTATTTAAGTAACAGTTTTCTAATTCCTCATAATTATTCCAAAATTCTGCATAGCAAAATCCCTGAATTAAAATTTGCTTCAGTTCCAGTAACTGAAAAATTAACAAAACATTGCTACATTACAGAGATTTTCACACAGTTATTGTTCCACAGGGAATTATGAAAATAGCCTAGAAATAGTATTTGCAGGTAACTAAACTTCAATTAGATACCAGCAATTATGTGAAGAACTCATTGAGTTGTTCTAACATTCCTAATTATTGTCATTGGAGCTCTTTTAGCTTGATTTCATACCCCATTAATGGCTGTCACAGATTCTAAAAATCCTGCTTAAGAATTTCTTTTGTGTTATGTTCATTAAGTTTTTTTATGTGGCATATCAACCACAGTATCTTAACCTCTGTCTAACTGAAATTTATATTACCATTTAAAATTTTGAACAAATTGACAAAAAAAAAAGTCCAGTAACTGCAAATCACATTTTTTTAAGAGAAAAAAAATATTTCTCCCTACTTATAATATTCAAAGTAAAACTATTTTTATTTCCAAATATGTAGACTTTACTATTAAAAAAAACAAGATATGCTTTCTAATTTGAGCTCCTAAATATTTTATAAATATTTCATAAATATTTCTAAGTGGAAATACTGCTAATTAGCATTAAATCATCTGCACTGCACATACTGGTTACATATATTTTAGTGAATAAAATATTTCTGAGAATCTTCTCTGTAACACAGAGCAAATAGTACTGAACAAACCATTAAAAAATCTAGAAAAATAAGTTATTTCTTGTATATGGGCTCTGGTTCAGGTTAATATTCATTTTACGCTTAGGAATTGTTTGTCAGTGTGCTGGTCAACACAAGTCAACAAAATTCCTGACATTGTTCTAAAAATTTAAAGAAGTGAAAGAAAGGGGAAGGAAGGGAAGGTTAGGGAAGGTTAGGGAAGGGAAGGGAAGGGAAGGGAAGGGAAGGGAAGGGAAGGGAAGGGAAGAGAAGGGAAGGGAAAGGAAGGAAAAAGAAAAAAAAAAGAAACCTACATCTAGACATATTTGTTTATCTGCAGAACAAGTTCTGTACTCTCAGTTTCAGTACAACTTTAAATTACTTAGTGCATTATCAGTACCTCTACAATATAGTCCCTTTGTTCCATAGGGATGTTCTGTAATGCATCATTACATGTCTTCTCCCTTATTTTCTCAAGGGGTTTCTAATATAATATTCATCATGCATATCTTTAGATGTCCATATAGCAGATGTCTAACACGAGCTGTTCATTTTAGGCTTCTGTTACAGTCAATGATGAGAAATAGTCATTCTAAGGCATTATCTCTCTGACCTTTTTCAGCTGTCTACTTTATGATTAAATTAATCATGCCTAGAAAAGCATTTAATTCCCTTTACAAACTGCAAAGAAAATCCAGGCTGGTTAGCTCAGATGCAGGTAGCTGAGGTTCAATCCAGTCACCCTGCAATCCAGTCACCCTTCAGCAGCTGTGGAATCTTGTCTGGGATATGTTAACACAGCTATACTATAACAAACATGCACTTTTAGACAAATGAAAAGCACTCCTGTGCAGTGCAGAAGCCATGTTTGTGCTGCAGGGATGCACTATGGGATCCCACATAATCTCTTTAGAAACCTTTACAAGGATCTTTTTAGTATCCTGTGTCATACCTACACATATACCGACATTTTGGGTTAGATGTTTGTGTTTATGAGTTGAGTCCTAGATGTCTGAATCAACAGCTGAACTAAATTATAGAAATCTGGTCATTTGCACAGAAGCCAAAACACAAAGCTTAGATGTAAACACAGAGCTGGTAAGGTAACTTTGTGCTTAAGTGTGGTGAAATAAATTTCATTCCATTTTCTAAATGTGCTGAAACCTTTTAGTTTGTTGTGTCTGTTGTGCATATATTGTCTACACCACCTAGCACTTGAGAGCCTTTACTGTGTCAATGTCCCCTGTTGTTCTAGAAGAAGGAATAATTTCTGTCTTCCTCTGAAGGTTACAATATCACATATGATTGGAAGGACAGCAAGTAAGACAAGGCAGCTAAGCAAACTTAGGTCCTGCTGAAACACAACTTTTTACCAAAACAACACAAAATAACCAATGAAGGAACAAGCATAAATAATTTCATCAAACAAGTAAATTAGTGGTGTTATAAGACTTATAAAACAATATTGGAAAAATAAATGGAAATTAGAAGTTTTTATTTTATATAAGCAAAACTTTTGCAATAACTCAAAACACAGTTTTAATAATTAAACCAACTAGAACATCTGCATAAGCGTATTTCATATTTTAATCTGCAAAGAATTTCCCAAATGATATTTCTTTTGTTTTCGTACTGGGTGAAATAATCTTTCCTTTTCCTAAAACAAGCCCACAGTTCGCTGTTTCTAATTGTGTCATGAGCAAGTGCTCCCTTGAGCTGTTGTTCTCTTTTTTACTGCTACTGAAAAAAATTACTATGAGATTATATTTGTTTTCCCCAGATATTATTAGATTAGATAATTTCCACAATGTATGGGTAAGATTTGCTCATGCCTTTGTGCCATTAGCATTTTCTCCCAACCTTCTTCATACTTATTATCTTCTTGTTGAAGGGCAAAAATATTCAACAAATGAACAGCCAAACTCAAAGAGAAATTGGGTGTTGTGACAGAACAAAAATCTAGGCAATAACTACGCTCAGAACTTGGGCTAAGAACAAAGAATTCCAGAAACTTAATTCTGGAATTAGGAATAGGTAGATTAGAAACTGGATGAAAGTCAGGTAGATGGACTTGAGGAACTGAGAAAGTACTAAAGTTAACTCAATGAAAATAAGAAAGGGATCAGATTTAAGGCAATGAGAAGTTTGGCCAGAACAGCAATATCAGGTAAAGGGGCTCATGCATATGACAAATCCTGGGATTAATCACTGGTCTAGAGGTTAAAAAAAGATGAGGGCTTTTTTGTGAATTTATCCTTTCAGGGAAGTAGGAAGAAACAGTTTGAAAGAAGTAGAATAGCAACACTGGGAAAGAAGAGATTTGTAAGACACTTGAACTGTTTTGATGATTATGGTAGCCAGGCTTCCTCTTGTTTCTTCAATACCTTGGCTTTCAAGTACCCAGTGCTGACATTCAATATGTGCTAACATTCAATATTCAATTTATAAATTAATGTTTTATAATTAAAAGGAAAAAAAATGCCCAAAAAAAGGAATCAGGCACAGAAAGGTGTACCTTTGAAAACTCTATTGTGTGTACCACCTTGGTCTTAAAAGTCCAAGAGGCTTTTTTTAATTATTATTTTCTAAGTGAATAGTATCTGTTTCATTTTTAAAAGACATATACACTGGCCACAGTGAAGTTTTTACTTTCATTTTATTTTTACTGGAAAAATAATGGTTTATGATCTTAACAGAACATTGCAGAATATGTATTATATTTTCATAATTATGTGTGGCAGCGACAGTCAGCTAATGTAAAGCCAAACTATCACTATTAAATTATAACTGTATGATATTCCTTTTTCCTTAGATTAAACACTTTGAAAGAGAAATGGGAGTTGAAGTTACAACAGATCTATTGCCACAAAGAATATTTAAAAATTGTTCTTCACTGTCTTTAGTAAATTGTATGCAGATAATTCCATTTTGGAAAAATAATATTCATAAGTATTAAGAAAATTGATTTTTGTCATTGTTACATATTTATTTAATTATTAATATGGTTACTACCTACTTATTCACTAATGAATCTTAAAGAACAGACTGATCAAATAATATGAAAAATAAATGTGTTTTGTCCAAGCTGTAAGAGTGTTTTTCTAGTCCTTTAAGGAAGATATGAAGAAGCCTTACAGAATATGTCACAAAGCTCACAGCTCATCAAGTTAGTCTTGATTTGAATTGTTAGATTGATGCCACACGAGTCAATGCCTAGGAGGAAGATGGAATCAGGTAGCTTTGCAGATTGTTACTGGGCTTAATACTTTTGCAACAGGGCCAGGATCCTCCTTTTCTTTGTATTACATCTTCCTCCACTACAATATCTCTCTCAGTCCCAAGAGAAAATAAAACAAACCCTCATCTTCTCTTGCTAACTTATCAGATTCTACCAATGCAATCAAGCTCTGCTCCCCATAAATAGTATCTTAGAAAACGTTGTTCCACTATGCTGTGCACAACTTCGTGTTATACAGGTCTTGAGAGTGCTGAGGTCAAATTGGTTTATGTGTTTGGTTAATTTCCTAAAATGTAAGGTCAATGTATCACCATAATAGAGAGACCAAATATAGGTTTGAATAGAAAACAAAATGCTCTCCTAAGGTGATAAAATCTCATCCTCCGCAGCTTGTGGGACACGCACTTTTTTCACTGTATTTTTATAATTATATTCAAATTCATGTCAGTCTGTATATAACCCCTAAAATAGATTTATTTTTTTTTCTTCTGATATATGATAAATACATCTGGAAATCACACAAGAGACAGTAAACCTGAAAGGGGAAAACACTTTTCAAGAAAACAACTTAATTACACATCAAAACTAATTAAGACACACCTGTCAACATTTGAGTTTTTTCTATAAGAAATTTAGTGCAACAGACTTATTCCACTGTGGCAGCTGTCTGTAATGGTACAGTATTTCCCAACTGAAAAGTAAAGAACAAGTAGCTCAGGGAGTGATAAAATCATCTTACACACAAGAGATTACTTTTAGCTAATCATCCTGCAGACTCATTTGCTTATACTCTGGAAATGATATTTTCTTTGTTGTTGTTGTTGTTGTTGTTGGGTTGTTTAGGCATTTTTTGGTTTTGTTTTTAATTTGCCAGTACAAATAAGATTTACATCTGAGGAAAGTTTTACTTCACTCATTTTTTACACTTTTTCAGGGCCACAAATTAAAATTGTTTTTTACAGATGCTTTCTTCAAAACATTTCTCTCTCACCAGAAACAATCCTATACTGGGACTTGGCAATGGTGAGTCTGAATGGAAGCACTTTTCATACAACAAGTGTTCAGCTGGAACCTTCTTATTTACAGAATCACATGATCATTTAGGTTGCAGAAGACCTTTAAGATCCTTGATTCCAACCATTAACCTAACACCGCCAAGTTTACCACTAAACCATTCCCCTAAGTATCATGTCTACGCATCTGTTAAATACCTCCAGGGATGGGAACTCCATCACTTCCTTGGGAAGCCTGTTTCAACACTTGACAATCCTTCTGATGAAGACAAAATTGCATCATCTTTTCACTCAGTAGCTGCATTGATTTATGTGCTATATCAAAGTAATACTATTGCCATGCCACAACATATATCCACATTGGGCAAGAGAATGGGGAAAGTCACAGAGCTTTTCACTTTTGAAGGATAGTGACTAATCCTGTTTTTTGTTCCATTGAGAGAGAATTGAAAAAATACTGTTGACTGGTAGAGAGCTCTGTGATGATCATGTCCTCTTATTTCTTCAAAGGTATCAAGCCTGAAGAAAGATTGATCTCTGAAATGTAATAACAAGTGAAATACTAGAGCTCAGATCAGTTTTATAAAGGAAAGGTAAGAGCCATACCCTAGGAATAAAATTCCCAATCTGCTGTTCCAGAATGGTCTCCCATAGATCCTGTTGCATATCTACCAGCCCATGCAAATTATATTCATTTTCTGAGGTATAGCAACCAGTATCTAGTCAAAGTAATGAATGAAGTTTAGAAAACTAAATAGAGGTATCCAGTTTATTGGTTTGGGTAGATAGTTCATGTTACACAGATTTAAAAACTCACAGCAATGTAAAAATATACTCTGATATGATGATGAACATGTAAAACTCTGTGTAGAATGAAGTACAAAATCAATACTTTTTTCATGTGTTTTCTTTACCTATATATTCAACAGAAAACAAGCCAATTGTCATCTTAAAACCATCTCTGATGCCACTCCTTGCCCTTGTGCATTATAGTGCATGGACCCAAATCTGTGATTCTTAATTGAGCAGAACTACTATTGAAAACAACAGGATTTCATTTGATTAAGGACTGAGAAATACATCCCCATATGTGCACTTCTTTGGTCATGCTTAGTCAGACAGTAAGTCATGCAGAAGCTCTTCTTAATTGCATTTTTCAGATGGTGACATAACTGGTTGGATCAATATCTTCCTGAAGGGAAGACTTTCCAAATGAGACAACTGTCATTCTGAAATATAAAACCTTGAGAATACTTTTCAGTAGAATATTATTTTGCATTCAAATAAATAGAAAATAAGGTACAAATTTATGCATTATGGCTGGTTTGAGTTTATCAGCATTCTCAGAATATTTAAAATACATCATAACCATTGCTTTACTCCTAATATAGATTAAACAGATATGCTCTTTAATAAAACTAGACACTGCTGCCACAGAAAAGTTGTAGTACCATATAAAACATAGGTAGATGTTCAACAAACAGGCAGGGAATTTTAATGAATAGATTTTTATTTTTCTTTGTTTTTTGTTTTTTTGTTTTTTGTTTTTTTTTTGTCCTGTGATGGTCAGTTCACCATGGAAAGAGATGGGAAAATATGAAGAAAGTTGCTAAGAAGTACCAAAAACCTACATAGAGTGTGACATCCCCACTGAGAAAAATATATGTGCAAAAAAGCTTTTAGCTTAATTTTTTTAAACTGGTAAAAAAAAAATCCCACTTGACTTCATCACCAGTTTCTCCCCCCAATAGAAAGAACCACAATACCCTGAATTTAGCTAAACATTTGGGCTAAAATGGCCATTAATAGACAATTAGTCATTAATAGGCTTGACAGGCAGCAAGTTAAGAAGAAGAAATGAAGGCACCAATATTATACACCCATCTTTTTGTTTCCAATCTACTATGCAACCTGAAAAATTATTCACTATTTAATTGAACTCATACTGGGATATAATATCTTTTATTTTAAGCTGTTTCCTTAAGTCTGGCTTCAAGTAAGTTAACTGATTTAACCACTGGAATTTTAATCTACAAAAGGAAATTGGATGTGTGTGGGGGAGAGATTTGTACTCATTTTAACCCTTATTCCTCTCACGTCTCTTGCAAGCAAAATTCCTACTGACATGAAAACAAAAACAGCTACCTCATATCCCTATAGACCCTCTATTTCTTATGTATGTAGTGTATCAGATGAAGGCAGTGTGAAAAGACTGGTATAAATATTTTTATATATCTTGGGCTTTCCTAGATATATTTGAGTCTTTTAAAAGTGAGCATATTTGACTGTTGAAAGGGGAAAATATCTGAATCTAATAAACAGAATTGCAATCATTTCTGAGTAACAATAAATTTTTCTGATGTGTAAATTATTTACTGTATTTAATGATTTGTGGATTGTATTAACAATAACCATATGGTTCAGTAGAATGTCTTTCGCAACGCATGTTTCTAGACATGCTGCAATAAAATGTGCTTCCAAAAATATGTTTCAGTTCCTGTGGTTTCTTATCCCTATGTTAATGCAGAGTGTTAGAATCAGGCTAACTTTTACCTTGTTTAGTGTTCGAGATAATTATTTTCTCTTGCATTTCCTATGGATATTAACCCCATTTCTCTTTACAACCCTTCTGGGGCACATACCAGTTTTGTTTTGCTCTCTTACCCAACAGATGTTTTACACTTTCTTTTGCCTTTCAGTAATGTCACCATCACCATCAACTTCTGACTGTGAAAGTCCACCAGGGACACAGTTCAGGCTGTCAGACGCACATATTAGTCCCGGGCCCAATCCTGATGATTTTACTCAGCTAAATCCTGATTTCACAGGCAAGACTGTCTGGTTTTCCTGCGGCTGTCAGTAGATGAGAGAATCGGCCCATCTTTCTAGCAGAATCTGATGCTTCCCCACACAAGTGAGGGAAACAAGAGACAGCATTTTAAAAGCACAATTACACATTGCTTGGGTATGTGGTTTTGTTTTGTTAATTTTTAATTCTGCAGCTCTGTTACTCATTTTGCCCTTGTGTGCAGACTGAAAGAATAACATAACTTTTTAAAGATTGATCTAAACAAGCTAAAGATCCTCTGTGATTAAGATGCTATGGCTTCCCGAGCTCCTTTTTATGTTTAAAATGTAGAGATAAAGATTTGTGATCAAATTTAAATTAAAGTTTCTCTAATAGGGATTAAATTCAGATTCCATTAGGCAACTTTTTTATACACCCTAAAGAGCAAATTGTTGTTACAAACATATTAATTGAGTTTTAATTGTAAGATAGATGCTTGCATGATATGACTGTTAAGCTTTCTTAAACCTGTTTCTAATAATGAACTAACATTCTGAGACATATTTATGAGTGCTTTAACTGAATAATTCAGTTATAAGATGAAGCAACATATAATAACAAAAACAAGCTAAACCCCACAATTGGATACAAATTAAGCAGTCAGGCATTTCATATAACCTTTGTTGTCATAATTACTTTTCCACTTGAGTCCATCTTCTGATATATAATCAAATCATCGTGTATTAGCTACAGCAACTATAATGCATACATCATCCTGAGCTGTGTAATTATTAGCATTGGATAGTTAAAGAAAATGTTTTTTACACTCTCTAGCTATGGATGGCATACATGGATAGGCATACAGTAAAACATGGAATAGTCATTAGCCCTCTCTAGATAGCTGTTTAACCATCACATTATATACTGTTTTCATTAAATCATCTTATCCTAGTAATTCTTTTTCCTTATCAGCCTGATTTTCATTCATTACTGGTCCTAATTGTCTTAATGTGGATCTCTGCTTCAGTTCATGGCTAGGGAAACTGAGGTAAATATTTTCAAAGACTTGGTTGAAGGCAAAGCTGCTATTCTCTATTTTTCAGATGAGGGAAGCAAGAAAATATCCTGGGATCCAGAGTCATAGATAACTCAGGAATATCACAAAAATATACTAGATGATATCCTAGCAAAGTGTACAGTGTGTATGGGGGAGTGCTGGTTCCTAGCACAGTACTGACCAGACGCCTTAGCTGTTCTGCGTGGTATGGGGACAGTTACTGCTAAAACTGTGCACATCAAGTAAGACTGATTGGATTGCACCCAAATACACTGGAAACATTAACTTGCTTTTGCTTTTAAAGGATCTTTTGTTGTTTGTGGATAATAAGGGATTGCTATCTCACATCACTGTTACAACATTTGATTAATGTTTGTGAAGTGTTTTGAGATGCTTATTTGAAAGGCAATAAAAACTACAAAGTAGTGTTATTATCCTTTCTCTGAATTCCCCCAAGTTCCAGGTAGCTCATAACATTTAGAAGACTGTCAGAGTAACCCTATAGACTCGACTAAAGCAATGTATTTCATCTGTTTACTGATAATTTCCATTTTATGCTTTTAGATTTTCCTATGTTCTGTTGCTTTCCTTCAGCTGAGTGATGGATGAGACAGAATATGTCTAATATGATGAAAATGGGGCTGTTCCTAAGAATGTGACTTTAGGTCTTGGCAACCCATTGATAAACTGCTTTTACAATAAGGTCTCTAAAATAAAGAAAAACAAGCAACAAGAATAAATGACAGATAAAAAAATACAGACTATGTCAGATATCTCTCAGAGGCTTAGTATGTACGAAATGATTTTACTGAGAAATTCCCAGCTGAACAGGTAGATCTTGGTTTTTTTCCAGTTTGTACACTTCACTTTTTTCTGTATCAGTTGGGCAGCTGAGTTAGTTTTGCGTTTCTGATGCAGAACTCAGATCAGATATTTTGAAGTCAGTCCAAGTGCTCTGTGTGTATGCGTATCCAGATATACCACAGTTCGACACGTAATATATAATACAATTTGAATGTTACCTTTCTCTGCATATATTGGTAACTGAATGGCTGCTGGCGATTACTCTTCAAACAGTGCAGCGTCTTTGTTTTGGTAAAGGTTTCATATATAATTCGGTTGTTTTTTTAGCTGCTCAGTGCTTCAGGATGAAAACAGATCAGGACTCTGGCAGATATTATAAAACAGAAATACAAACCAAGTTTTCTTGTTGTTCCTGTCACAGGGCTGGATAGGGTACAATAGTAGGAGAGAAACACTGAGAAGCAGTCCTGACACTGTCTACTGACCTGAATACAAACAAATCAGGAACCACATTAGTTTTCCTATTCTGTGCCCTTTCTTTCCTCCCCCAAGCCCTCAGGAAAACAAAATAAATACAAAAAAGGAAGCAAACTCCAGAAAGTTACACAATTTTAACATATACCCCTCCTCTGTGGTATGTTTCTTTGAGCTTTAGACTAGCAGACAGCAGTGCACCAGCTGAAGTTTTAGCACACAAAACGTCTCTATTAGTTAAAGCAAAACATACGATAGGAGCAACACAGCGTGCCAGAAATCCTTACAGTCAAACAGTAAAAAATATCTGGAGAGAGAAAAAAGCCACAAGCATAAAGTAGTAGGAGCTTCACTATGTTGGTTAGATTATCAAAGATGGGGAGGGGAAGAAATGTAGAGGAAAAACATGTTTAAAAATCACATTCAAACCAGGTTAATTTTTCATCTTCTGCTCCCCTCCCAGTTTCTGTACTGATTCTGTTGCTTTCCATTTAGATAATGGAAATGTCAACAGGTATAGTATTCTTTTTAGTTAAATTGTTGCCAATTTTTGAATATGCTTTGCAATTTGTGCTGCATAATCTAAGCTTTCATTAAAAAGTGGTATTTCTAGCACAGATGGTAATGAAGATAACCACAAAAACATCAACCGAATATAAACCAGGACAGGGATGACTTTCATATATTGGCAACAGCTTGAAATTATAGCTCTGAAAGAATATAGTCCAGTGGGTGATCAGGCCCATTTGTCTCAATGCCTGGTTAACTCCTGCTATGCCTAAACTGAAGGACCTAAGGACACCTCCAGACAAACAAGTCTGGATGGAAGCACCAAATATGTTTTCAGCAAATTACAAGGCATGCCCAAGTCTTTCCCCTCTTCCTTTCTGCATGCCTTGTTCTCTCTCCAAACAGTGACCCAGGTGTACAAGTCAGATGAGATCAGTGGTGTGCTCCGAGAAGGTCTGAAATTTCTATGATCCTGTGACAAGGCTTCAGGGAATGCACCTGTAGGACTTCTTAGAGTTGTGCTCTTAATCCTCAGTCTGATGCTCCTTATTCTCAAGTGCAAGGGAGTTTTAGCTTTGAATTTTGGTAAGACAAATTTTCTCTGTCAGCAACAACTTTGCCTTATGGAGGAAAATATTTTTAAGTATAATTTAGACTGTGGTTTTAACCAGACACATCTAGCTCATTTACATATGGAAAGGGCTTAGTATGCAATACACAGTAACAAAGAAACAATGTTACAGTCACGGAGATACTGAAACCTACTCCCCACCCAATAGCTGTTTTCATAGAATGCTTTTGTTTGTGTTGTGTAAGTTATTTCACTAACTAAAAAAGTTCCAGGAACAATCAGGATCTCCAGGGCAAACCCTCTCCCCCTGCTTATGCTTTCCTCTGGCCTTGTGATGCTCAAGAGAAGAATTACAGGGATAAACCAGGCAAAAACTTAAATCAGGACAGCTGTTGCAGAAAGATTTTAAAGGGCAAAGAACAGTTATGTCTCTACAGACTTTTTCTTTTTTTTTTGCGTGTGATGTTGGTCTCAGTTCTACTTTTTTCATGCAGATTATATAGATAATACTCTGCCCCTGAAATAAAGAGCTGTGTGGTTCATTCGCTGCAGCCTAGGGTGTTTGGACATGACCCCAAATCTCTAACTTCTCTGTCTATTATTTTTCGTTCTATTATCTGCCTCCTGACATTATCCTCACTAAGAAATCCAAAATAACAAATCAAGGGAGAAAAACACCAACCACAGAACAAAACAAAGCAAAACACAAAAGCCCTAAACTGTCACAATAAAACACAGTGGAACTGATCTTGCAGCTTCTATACTTGCCTCTTTTTCATTTTTTAGCTGCCTTGACTGGATTGTAAATGCAACAGACCTTTTATTCTGTTTGAACAGAGCTCAGAACAGTGTGTTTTGTGTGATTCCTAAGGACTTTGGCAGTTAGTGTGATAACATAGAAACATCTGAAACTACTTCACTGACAATCCTCTGCTAAAGACTATTCACCTGATTTGATAGTCAAAAAAAAAAAAAAATAGCCTTTTGCCCATTTGATCTTATGGGTTAAAAAAAAAAAAAAAAAAAAAAACCTATTAAAAAAAAAAAATTATAGGTTCAAAAAAAAAAAAAAAAAAAAAAACCTATTAAAAAAAAAAAATTATAGGTTCAAAAAAAAAAAAAAAAAAAAAAAAAAAAATTAAATTTCAGCTTCATGTTTACAAATACAGCAGGACATTGCTTGTAAAAAAAAGTCCAAGCCTTTCCTTTCAAAGCCTGGGTGTAACCCAGAAGCCAAAATTTTCGTCTTCTCTTTAACAAAGAGTTTTACAATGCAGTGATGTGCTGTCAGTACAAATATCTAACATCAAACATTCTGGGAATGAAATAAGATAAACTTAATTTCACAAAAAAGATGATAGCATGTGGAAAACTGCACTCAGTTTATTGTTTATGGATTAACTGCCACATATTTGTGTACACATACATATGTATATCTGTGTATGTATATATACATAGACACAAAAAAAAGCGTAATTGGAGAAAGTGCTTAAATTCAGACGTATCTCCATATATATAGATATATGTGTATATATTCTGTATGTACATGCACTACACTGTTTTATATTTGACTTTATGAACTTACTACTTAAACTTGCAATAAAATTTTACTTCATTTTGCAAAGGAAGGCATAACTCTTGTTGAAATTATGCATTCTGAGGCTTTCATACTATAAGTAATCTGCAGTGTTCAGGTTACAAATATGTCCACTAGCTAAGAAAAATAACAACACACACCATGTAATAAAAAGCTATTTCAACCACTAGGAATGAATTGTGAATATCTTGTCTACTTCATTTTAGAACAAAATAAGAAAATAAATAAACAAATAAATATGGTAGTGACTCATAAATCAAATTAAATGTTAAAAGGACTGATGTCCAACTTTGGTTTTTTTTTTTTTTCCTATGAGAAATTCATTTCCCAGTTGCAACC
>NDXB01013360.1:24276-36316 GCA_002631895.1 Agapornis roseicollis | reverse complement strand
TTGTCAAACTTTTGTTTTTTTTTTTTTTCCTATGAGAAATTCATTCCCACAAGTAGTAGCAACCTGCTTAGTGTAGCTACTTGATGTAACTTCACAGAAAAAAAGAATGTTTGTCCTTAAGAAAGATAATGAAACTGTTTCCTCCAATAGCAACTTATTTTTATATATCTTACATTATAAGCCAAATCTGACCTGACAGTGTCCTTGTAAAGCTTCTTTGAAGTACTGAAATACAGATTATAGCTAAAGTCTGTGGGGTTTTCTTATGAAGAAGGTATTAGGATTTTCACTTTTCATCTTTGTTTTAGAATTAGTCTCTTGAAAAGGTCTGTGTGAACTCCCTTCAGATGTTTCAGTTTATTTGTCAGACCACTGCACAGCAATGCAAAGCATATTAATACTTGGCACAAGCATTTTGTCTCCAAGGAACAAGAGGACACCTTCTGTCCTATAATTAAACTGAACCTGTTCTTGGAACCGTTTATCTAAACTGGTGCCATCTTCTGACTGATGGTCCTGTGGTGATGTACTGGTGCAATGCATCATTGAAGTAAGATGCTGTGATGATGCATTACTGGGGTGGAGGATCAGGTTTGGTGTGCTCCTAGGACAGGGCTTGCTCAGGGCAGTGTGGCCACTCTAATCCCAAAAGCGTTTTCACGTCACTGCCAACAGAGTGCAGAGGAGGGTGAAGGAGTGCATGATACAATCACTTACTCATTTTACAGGTAAGACAGTCTTTTTTTAATAATCCATGCAAACAGGCTGGGCAGTTTAAATTTCTCTAGAAGACCTCTATTGGTATGAGGTTGGAAATATGAGGTGAAAGGAGAAGAATTACAGACCTTTGTTGGAGAAAAATCAATGTTTGGAAAGGATTATCTCCATCCCCTTAAAAACAAAACAAAACAAAACAAAACAAAACAAACCAACAACCAAACAAACAAACAAAAAAAGAAAACAAACTAAAAAACAAAGAACCTGAACAAAAACCCCCACCCACCCCACCCTTTTCCATATTTGAGGAATTTGGACATTTTGCCTCATAACTTCTTTTCTCTGTTTGAGCCACTGGCTCCCAAGGATCTCTTGGGATTCTGGGATTGAGGTATCTCTATTTCAAGAACACAGCATCTTTCAATTTTCCTTCTTTTGATATTTTGAATGTGATTGTATTAATTGCCAATAATCTGTTCAACAGAATGCGTCACAGAATTAATTTCAGCATTCAGGAAGTTAGATCTATTTGAGGAGCAGCATTTCAGCACATGATTGACTTTAAGCATGTGCTTAAGTTAATAAACTTTAATGAAGCAATGCTTAATGGCTTTCCTCAGTCAGGGCAAAGGTAGTTCGTGTTGGCAGCTTACAGCTCTAAGCTTAGACATTAACATTATTTTAGGATTTAAATATCTGCTTAAAATACAGCAGTATTTAAATAGGTTTTCAGAACCACTGCATTCCATAATATTTGAAATTTAATGTTCTAAATTGTGTAACCAAAAACCCAACTGTTTAAAAATGTTAAAGCAACATTCACATTAATAGACACTGTGTCCAGTTTCTAGTCTAACGTAAAAGAAAAAAAACCCACATAATTTTGTTTTGGTGAACTGCAGTACATTGTAACAGATTCTAGACACATTTGGTAACATGTTTTGCGCCCTCTGTCTCCTTGTTATGCACTGACTATGCGTTTTTTGAAGCAGTTAAAGTTGATTAAGTCCAAGACAGCATTTTCATGCTATAGCCCAGTGCTATGTTTAGATTACCTTTTGATAAAAAGAGGACTTGTATTTATGCAGAATAGGAAAACAATCTTCTTAACCTCACACAATATATTCAAATCAGAAATTCACATATTTTAAAATTTTATTTTTCCTATAAGTAAGAAAATTAAGTGCATTATTAATATCTGCCAGTACAAAATAACTGTCAGATACTACACTTCATGTTTTTAAGACCTGATTTCTAAATCTCATTTTCTCTGCACATTTTAAGTCATTGTTAAAAATATCATCTTCTACACAAATAGGAAGTGCTGTTAAATTTTATGGGATGTCTGTAAGTTAGGAAAAGAGAGAAATCCTTTTTTTTTAATACAAAATTTAACCTTTGCTTTGTGAATGGCATATTGATAATAAAATTTGGTGTATTATTTCTTGTTAACATTCATTTAATATTGACTGCATTCCATCTCTTTCACAGATATTCACACGATTAAAATATCCCTTTCCCAAATTTACATCTTCAAACAGATCTCTTGTGACAGAGTGCTTGACTTCTGTCTCTATATCCTCAAACATTACACTGATATTTCAGTGCAGTTTGGAGCTCCTGGAAAGGGCCACACTGGGCATCATGTTCAGAGACACTAGAATCATAGAACTCCTGGTTCTTTTTCTTCTCTCTAATCACAGTGTTGTGGGATCATCCAAAATAAATGGCTCTGCTGCACCATCCTACCACCCTTCATTTCTTTCTGTTAAATGATATGAGGCCTGACATCTGGGGAGGTAGAAAGTTTTGCTGGCTGCCTAATTCTAAAATCACTAAAGATTTTTAAAAAGAGCACAATGTTTTGTTTAAACTCACAAGACAGGCATTGTTTTTCTCTGAAATGTGCTGAAATAAAATCTCCAGCTGAGCTGAAATTTTAGTAAGCTATCTGGCTTACCCCTTATACCCCTTATGCAACTAAGATGCTTAAGCATCTTAATCAACTTTAATGATAACTTGAATGCTTAAAGAAAACAATGCAGATGGGGAAGTCTAAACTAAACTAAAGTCTTCCAGAAGTACATTTATTTTGCTTTTTTCTACAAACACTGCCTGTATAGGCTACAAACAAATTCCAGGTATATATAGTCTACAAGCAAATATGCCTTTTTGACATAGTATATGTCTGTAGAAACAACTGCCCACTTAGGGAAAAATCATTACTGATAAACAATCATATTTTAAGATCTCTAAGGGGGTAAACTTTCCAGAAACAACACCTAGGTAATAGCTACCTATTTATCTGCTATCTTGTAAACATGATTGTTACTTTGTTTTGTTTTGTTTTGTTTTCTGTTTCCTCCCCTCCCCATACACTTTCTAGCTGAGCTTCATAGTTAGGTTAATTAGAAGTTAGACATGCTGCAAATTAAAATCCGAAGCTGTTTTGAGCTTTTAGATTCCCATGGAAAAGGCAAGTTTGTTTTATAGGCTCCTTTCATTCCATTAAAGAATGTTAAGGTTTTCCTGTTGTCAGTACAGCATTTGTTGAACAGTTTCACTATTCTATGTTCTAGGATAGAATACTTTGTGTCTGAGGAATTTTGTAGTTCCCTATTATTTAATTCAGATGGTTTCAGTTTTCAGTTTGCTGGAATTATTTTTTTCTCATCCATGACCTTTAAGTATAATTTATTTCCTGATGCTATGGTAAAACCAAATGAGAGCGAGGACAAATGCTCATCTGTCTTGTTTTCTTAAATATTCTCTGAACTAAATAAAGTCAATGATACATTATTGCTATTTTAATGGTCAGGTTTCTTAATAATTTAATTAGTAATGAAGGTGGATGTATCTATGTATGACTTTTTTTCCTTTGAGAATCCTCTGGAAAGCTACTTATGGCCATGCTTGTTACTATGGAAAATGCAAGAGACACCTATTCAAAAACAGCTTCCAGGGGCACATCTGTATGTGTTTACCTTATCGCTATGTTAATGAGAAGAATTTTTTTTTTTTTTTTAAAAAGAGAAAAAAATAAGAAAAAGCAAATTGAAAGTTCAATTTAAAACCAAAGGAAAAAAAAAACCCAACTTTTTTTGCAAGACAAGGAATCTGCAAACAGCTTGTGAAGAAGAGAAAATACAGGCTGCAGGTACAGCTTCCTCAGTCAATTTGATGTCTGATAACATTGATATCAGTGTAAGAGATTACTTTTAAGCATGAAATTCAAGATTGTCTATTGCCATCATATTAAGTGCCATGTGTATATATATCTATATATATATAGATATTTGCAAGAAATATAAAAACTTGATCACTATATATGGTACCAATAATTAACTATATCAGAAGCAAGCAAACACAAGAAAAATGAGTACTAATAATACATCTTTTTCGGTTTGTTTGGTTTACTTTATTTTTTGTGAACACTGAGACATTTTGTGTCCATAATAGGCTTCATTCCTGAGCTAAAGGTGTTTTGTAATTCGCTAGTATTTTACTTAAACCCACACCATAGCTGTAATTTGGAAGGAATCTTTTTTCTTTAAATGTGTTCACATACTTTAAAAAAGAGAGTTGATCTACATGCAGCAGGCAACCTTGACGTAACTATAAATTTTAGCACAGCTGACACTTAGCCCTGGCAAAGTGCATTCATTTAGTTCAGTCTATATATTACTCCCAACTCAAATCTTCTCAAAAATATAAATTCAGTTCTTCTTTCAACATTCCTTCTTCTCAGGTTTAGCCTTTTCCCTTTCCATCTTTAAAAGCCTGCAGAAAAGAGAAAATATCTGCTTATCAAGTTTATGAACATTTGCTAGATAAACTAAAGAGAATCAAACAGACACACACATTGGCACACATACACAAATAATACACTGAGAAGCAGAAAAGTATTATAAAAAAAATGAATCTTTAATTAAAGGATTAAAAGGACTCTGCAGTCCTTGTCTTAAGAAGTATATTTAGTTCAGCGTGTCATTCATTGAAAGATTCATCAACTTTGGTGTTTTTTCGAACTTTGGTGTTTGAAATAGGGCAAGTGGTTGCCAAGAATAAGAGCCTGTTTGATTTCTAAAGTGTATTTTTCAGGTACCTCACCATTCAGAATGGAACAAGCTTCCTTCAGAATTGCAGAAGACAGCAGGAAAGCTTATCACCCTGTCTCCTTCCACATGGGGTGCCTCTTGCAAGTAAGATAAAGCTAATCAAAGCCTCAAGTAGTTGTGGCAGGAGAGAGTGAATTAAACATACAGAAACCACTAGGTGGTCTTGTCTTTGTAAAGAGAAATGATTTGATGTGTGCCTTTATATTTTAATTGAAATGAAATGCAGATACTGTGTGCAGCAAAGAGTATGTTCTCTGTAGTGAACGAATCAAATCTTGTGTGGTTTTAGATGTCTGCCTAAAATCGATAAATATTACATAAAGTATTTTTTACTTTTGCTTCTCTCTGCTCTTGCTGTTTAAAATAAACTATTTCAGTATCAATAAATAAATGTTTTTCCCAAGGTGTGAGCAATTCTCATTCACTTCTACTACACTGTTAGCTTTCACAATTGATTGGCTGACCATACAATTCGGATTTGCAAGTCTAAGTTTCAAAAAGTGATACTGAGCTGCTTTGAGTTGTCATAGCAATTGCATTTCTAAAAGAGATAAACAGGTTTCTTATTCGTAAATAGTGCTGCATCAGGAAGGTTTAGAAACTATAATAGAACTATAGGACTCAGTATTCAGAATTGCTGTATGGAAATTATCACGTCATTTATGAAAACACATACCTAGATGTCCTTGACCATTTATGACAGCAGTAATGAGAGAAAACACAGCCAACCTCAATTTAGACATTAATAAATACGAACCTTTCTGACATCAACTGTTCTTTCTTTGGCAGTTTCACTGTATACTGGCTAAAGAAAACATACCACCATTCCAGACCAGATTTCATCTTAAAAAAAAGCAATCTGGCTTTTTATTCCCAGCACAGAAGAGCTAAAGGTGCTATAAAATAATAAAGCACCTTTATTTCTTCCTGCTTTTCAGCAGCTGGAAATACTGTTGAAGGTGGATGGTGTGGCAGGGTTTGTGATTACACTATTGATGAGTATTGCAAAAATGGCAATTCTGTTAGATACGTACCTACAGTAGCTATATAATTAATGTAGACTAACATGCTGGCACAGATTGTGTCTGAGTTACATGTGCATAATCGGCTACATTTGTATTTCATACATAACCATCAAAGAGGGAGAAGAGCCACCAGAGTCCAGTTCAGCACACCTGTAGTATGAACCATTATCTGCAAGGGCCTGCCTTTCTCCATTGACTTTACAATGCTTGATTAGGTGACTAGCCTATTTATACAGGTATATGTAACCAGGTGGTTTGAATTACCATTTCACTCTACTACAAACCCAAACTTGGGTTTCTATTTTATGAGTGTTTTCTGGGTCATTTGGAGAGCTTGTCTAATTTTACATGGCATATTGCATCAACCTCTGTTAATTAGAGGTCAGGCCCCAGGTCTGTTTAAATATTAATTGAAAAGAAATTTTAGGGATAAATATGCTACTTCAAGTTACTTTCTACCACTTAAGTTCTCCATTGCAACAATAGCTTCAGCATTACCTTAAAAGTGTGATATCTCCATTAGCAACAAGCACTAAAACTGCTGATAAGAAAACTCAAACCCAACTCCCCCTGCTTTCTCATTGCATGCCAGTTTCACAGCCTATGCACTCAGGTCCTCAGAACCTTTAGAGCCTGCCAGTGTAAGGTTGTCCTTTGGAAGAATAACTCCATATTATCACTCTTTCCTTTTTTCTTACATGCATTTGGAATCTCACTGGCACAGAACAAATTTGTTCCTTCAAAAGGAAAGTGCTAAGTCCTACACCTGGGTTGGAGCAACCCCAGGCACAGCTACAGGTTGGGCAAAGAGGAGATTCAGAGCAGCCCTGCTGAGAAGGACTTGGAGGTCATGGTCAGTGAGAAAATGAACATGAGCCGACTGCACTGTGCGCTTGCAGCCCAGAAAGCCAATCGTATCCTGGGCTGCATCAAAAGGAGCATGACCAGCAGGCTGAAGGAGGTGATCGTGCCCTTCTACTCTGCTCTCATGAGACCTCACTTGGAGTATTGGGTGCAGTTCTGGGGTCCTCAACAACAAAAGGACATGGAACTGTTGGAACAAGTCCTGAGGAGGGCCACGAGGATGATCAGGGGACTGGAGCATCTACCATACGAAGACAGGCTGAGAGAGTTGGGACTGTTTAGCCTGGGGAAGAGAAGGCTGCGTGGAGACCTCATAGCAGCCTTCCAGTATCTGAAGGGGGCCTCTAGGGATGCTTGGGAGGCGCTCTTCATTAGGGACTGTAATGACAGGACAAGGGTAACGGGTTCAAACTTAACCAGGAGAGGTTTAGATTGGATCTAAGGAAGAAATTCTTTCCTGTTAGGGTGGTGAGATGCTGGAATGGGTTGGCCAGGGAGGTTGTGAGTGCTCCATCCCTGGCAGTGTTCAAGGCCACTTTGGATGAAGCCTTGGGTGACACGGTTTAGTGTGAGGTGTCCCTGCATATGGCAGGGGTGTTTGGAACTAGATGATCTTAAGGTCCTTTCCAACCCTAGCTATTTTATGATTCTATGACACAACGTCTTAGTTCTGGTCTGTAAAGAGCTCTGTTATATGTCTTGCACTATTAGGTGCCTGGTTCTGTTGCTTACTAATCCTTTTTCACCCTTCAATTCTGGAAGTTTATATCTATGGTATTTATTTCTTTTTCCCTTTCAGGCACCTGATAATTTCTTAAAGAGTCATCCATCTTTAATGCTGTGTTTTTCAGGTTTTTTGTTTTGTTTTGTTTTGTTTGGGTTTGTTTTTTGGGTGTGGTTTGTTTTTTTTTCATGTGTTTTAGAGTCTTTTTTTATTTTTATTTTTTTTTTCTTCTTTTTTTTTTTTTTTTTGTTTTGGTTTGTTTTTTGGGTGTGGTTTTTTTTTTTTTCATGTTTTTTAGGGTCTTTTTTTTTTATTTTTTTTCTTGTCTTCTTTTTTTTTTTTTTTTTTTTTTTTTTTTTTCCTTCTAGCAAGGCAAATAATATATGGCAATCAACTTAGCCTATAATACATTTGCAGCTGAAATAATTGATGTATATCAACTTTATACATAAAACATGACAAAAGCCCATCAGCTATACTTTGCAGTCAGGAGATTAAAAATAAAAAATATTGTTAAAATTTGATTGGCAAAAATGTCCTACTTATTCAACTAGTTTGCATCAGTGTCTTTTCAATGACAACTAAGCTCTTTAAAAAGTCTTATTCTTTTTGATAAAAAGTCTCTTTAAGGAGAAGTTTGAAAGTTAAACTTCTAAATTCTGTTTTTGAAGACTTTAAAATTATGTTTACTCATCTGAAACATTGCATATAATAAACTAAAATATATAAGCTAACCGAACAACTTATAAAATCATACACTTACAAGTCAAATCAAAATACTTTCTTAGCAGACCTAACATAAATAAAAATGTCAACTACTAAATTAATGAAATTAAGCATGTTGACTGCAGATGAGTATATGCATGTGCATGTGTGTATATCTAATCCCACTGAGATTTACAAATACTGACCAGTACCATACAATTTATCCTATCAGAATAATTCAATAAACACATCAAGTAGCATCCTAATCAGTATAAATAAGCATAGCACTATTAATTTTGTACTTATAGAATTATCATCAATATGATGCCATCTATAGAAACTAAAAACCTGTTGTTCTACAGACCTGTGCTTATTTATACCCAGCTGACAAACTGCATCCTTTCACTTGTGCTTGAACTAAATTTCAATACAGATTCCTGAATATACAAAAAAATATGTCCAGAATATTAATCACAGAACCACAGAATCATAGAGTATCTCAAATTGGAAAGGATTTATAAGGATAATTGGGTCCAACACCCTGCTCCTCCCAGGACTACTTAAAACTAGACCAACATGTCCAAGAGCATTGTCCATCTCCTTGAACTCTGACAGGATTGGTGCCATGACCACTTCCCTGGGGAGACTGTTTCAGTGACCAATTACCTTCCCAGTGAAGAACCTTCTCTTAATGTCCAGTCTGAACTTCCCCTGATGCAGCTTCATTACATTTCCTCATGTCCTATTGCTGGTCACCAGAGAGGGGGGAATCAACATCTCCCCTTCCACTGCCTGCCTTGAGGAAGTCATTAGTTGAGATAAGGTCACCCCTCAGCTTTCTGCTCTCCAAGCTGAACAAACCAAGTGACCTCAGCCAGTACTCTTGCACTCAAAACCCTTCACCATCTTGGTTGCCCTGCTTTGGACACACTCTAACAGTTTAATGTCCTCATATTGAGGCACTGTTCTGTGATTGATGTAACCCAAGACCTTGTTAGTCATATATACTGAAAAAGTCCAATTCAGCAGACTCATTTTGGGAAACTATTATCGCATGAATCAAAAGGTATCTTCAGAGTGTTGGATTCATAACAAAGACTTTTTAAAAGTCTAAACATGCAGTTCATGTATAGGTCTTTGTGTAACTGAAGTCTGTGATTAAACTTTGGGTTTACCTTCTGTTCAGATAGTCAGGAAATATCAGAAATTATTTTTAAGATTGTGTTAAATGATATTACAGCCAATTTGGGATGGAAGAGAAATATTAGCAGTAAAAGGAAATTTTTACAACTGAAATTAACTTTTCACTTCACTAGCACTTCAACTTTGTTCTGCTCTTTATGATAATGGTCAGAAAATAAGGGGCAATGTTATTATTACAAGATCTGTGATCCTGTAGATTTTTATAGCTTGCAGTCATCACACATTCACTGCAGACACCAATTCATGTCTCTGAAATTTATATGTGTTCATTTCTCTGAATATGCACTTTGTATGAGGATTTTTTATTATTATTATTGTTAATAATAATAATAATAATAATTTTAACCACAGAGTCATGAAATTCCGTTGTATATAATTCCTGCAGTAAAATGAAAAAACAAAGGGAAGGAGGAAGGAAAAAGAATCCAAGTATAAATTTTATCCTTCTTCAGTCTTTTTTCAGTTTTCTTCTACAATAACTGATATTAATCTCTGAGGATGAGGGTGTTAAGATCCATCACTTTAACATCCTGCTAGATAACTAATTAATACTAATGGTGGAGTTGTGAAGTCATCATTCTAAGCTATTAAAATTAAAATATCATGAGCTATCATCACCTCAAAAAGGAGTAAAAGCTATTTATTACTGTTGTGGCTTAAGCCAAGATGGTAACCCAGAACCACGCAGATGCTTGCTCACTCCCTCTCTTCTTCCTCCCCAAACTCCCAGAGGGATGGGGAGGAGAATCGAAAGAATGCAATTCCCAGGGGTTGAGATAAGAACACTCCAGTAACTAAGATATAACACAAACCACTACTGCTGCCACCAAGAATAATAATGATAAGGGAAATAACAAGGGAAGAGAATACAGCTGTTCACCACCTGCTGACCGATACCCAGCCAGACCCAAGCAATGACCTAGCCCTTCCAGGTAAATGCCCCCAGTTTATATACCGGGCATGACATGCTGTAGTACAGAATACCCCTTTGGCTAGTTTGGGTCAGGTGTCCTGTCTCTGCTTTCTTCCAGCTTCTCCTCCTCCCTGGCAGATCATGAGACTCAAAAAGTCCTTGGTCAGAGTAAACATTACTGAGTAAATACATTGGTGTTACCAACACTGTTCCCAGGCTGAAAGTCAAAAACACGGCACTGCACCAGCTACTAAGGAGAAAAATGACAGCTGTAGCTGAACCCAGGACAATTACTAATTGGAAAGTCTGAGCTAATACTCCCTTTCTGATTCCTAACAAAGAGGGCAGTGTTGGATTTAGTTTACCACAAGGAGCAGGATTTGCTCATGTATAATCTATGATTGGATCTCCTCTTTCAGCAGCCTGGGGTACAATGGAAATGGCAGAATAACTTTTTGTTAATGGTAGTTATTATCAGAGCATTGACAATTCTGAGGTCTCAAAAACCAAAACAAAGTTTGTACTCTTTAGAGTGGCAACGCCAGAAGGGCCAACTGAAGCACCAGTGAAAACAGCCTAAGGGAGGACATTTTTTGATGGCATTTTTAGTGTGCCTGAGTTTTGTCATGTAGAAATAAAAGCAATGAATTAGGAAGGAACTACTTATAGAACCATACAATAGTTTGGGATGGTGTAACCTGTCCTAGTGGGAGTTGTCCTTGCCCATGGCAGTGTGGTTGGAACTAGATGATCTTAAGGTCCTTTCCAACCCTAAATATTCTATGATTCTATATATAGAGCTATTACTCCTTTCAGAATTAGGGAGAATGCAAAATCTGTATATGCTATGAAACCCCTGAAATTTACACAGTTGTAAATAAAGAGATGGGGAGAGAGATCTAAGTAGTAAGACCCAGGGAGCAGGATGTGCTTATCACAGAATATTTCTGCCCTATGAATTTTTTTTTGGCAATTAATTCACAGAGCATGATGTCACCTGAAAGCTTGGTATATTCACACTGCTGTACTCCGAGAATTGATATTTATTTGATAAATGTTCACGAGGCCCACAGAAATCAAATGACATTCATAAATCTAAACAGAAGGTGATAAAAACACAAAGCTTATCTTTTAATAAGTAGGGATTCCATCTGGTAGTTATTCTGGTGACATTACAAGTGCGTGCAGCAGAGGTGTTTATGGATGTACAATTTAACTATTCCCAGGATTTCTTCCCAGAATATACATTATTGATTCAGAAAAGAGCAAACCACCAGAAACTAGCACCAAATAATTTACCAAAAGGGTAACACTTTGACAGCACTGAAAATACAGTAGCAAATTGAATAGGAAGTGAAATGCGTGCGTAGACCTGGACATTAAATTCTGTAAGAGCTGTGGCTTCACTTAGGCTGCTGCAAATAGTTGCTTGTATAATTGTGTTTCATTGAAATGTAAACCACATGTTTGAATTACGTGGCCAGAAGGATCTGTAGAGAGCTCAGATGCTGATTTATGGAAGTGTTAGCTGCAGCTTAAAACAGTAGTCAGATTTTTATGTAGCAGCAGGCATGGTAAAAACTGGTGACAGGAAAGAGATTGTAAGAAAAAGATACTTGGGGTGTTCCTTTTATTGTGTCTTCAGAAAAACAAAACAAAACAAAACAAAACAAAAAAAAACCAAAAAAAAAAAAAAGCCACCACCCAACAAAAAAACCCAAAAAACAGTGGGCATGGATCAGAATATCTAAAACTTAAATAAAAAATAAAC
>NDXB01013360.1:12162-24247 GCA_002631895.1 Agapornis roseicollis | reverse complement strand
AAAAAAAAAAAAAAAAAAAAAAAAAAAAAAAAAAAAAACAAAAAAAAAAAAAAGCCACCACCCAACAAAAAAACCCAAAAAACAGTGGGCATGGATCAGAATATCTAAAACTTAAATATGGAAAAAAATAAACATTTTTTAAAAGGGAAATTGGAAAAAATATCAGTTTGAACCCATTTTATTTTGTGGTATAAAATTGCAACTTTGGATACAATTTTTGTATCAAAATAAGAACAAATCCTAATACATTTCAATCCAAATCTGATTAATATCATAATAAAAATAAGAACGTTTTCAAATCAGTCTCTTTTAAGATTTTTCTTATAAAAGACTGTTATGAATGTTAAAAACATACTTTGTAGGATATTGAAACTATTCACAGAAATGGAAATGAAAAGGAGAAACCGGAATATTGATATTTTCTGTTTTACAATATTTCAAAAGACAGCTAGTAAATTAGATTACTTTTACTTACAGACATCAAAGAACACAGTGTCCCTGAAATACACTGAAAAATGGCATTACATGCACTAGAAATTCTACACAGTACCAATAGAAGACCAAGATAGATACAAAATATGCACTGTGAAAGACCTAAGCAACCATAAAATAAGTTCAGAACATAGTTGCTGAAGTTTTCCATCAGAATTACTTAGGTAATTGTCTCTGTCAGCCCTGATAAGAGACCTTTCCCATTAGCACAGACTAGCCCTGTCTCTGAAGAAAGAGTCAGGTTCATTTACAATTTTCACCAAAGCATCTCAAAGCTGTGACCAGAACTAAACTTACTAGACACAAACATTTTGCTGTTTAGGTTTGACTGACAATCAAGTAACTATGTTTGCTAGCGTTGGTCATAAATAGGATGCAGCTCGGTTCTGAAATAAAGGATAATGTTATAGAAAAATTTTTGGCTTACTTGGATGTCCTGAAAGCATAGTTCAGAAATTATTACATTCAAAAATATTATTACTGTGATGAAATATTACAACATCAGACCATTTTCTTAAATTATGTAACTTCCAAGACAAGTATGTGAAAGTACAGTCATGATACAAATCCAATGTCTACAGTTACATGTAATGTCATATACATTTTGAGAAGAGCAAGCCCTTCAAATGAGCAGGTAAAACAGTAATGCAATCTCTATACTGCATTTTTTCCAAAGTTGTTTAAATTTATAACATAAGTAACAGAAAAAAAAAATAAATTAGAACACCACCCCACAAATTTATATAATTAACAAATTAACGAAGTACAGTTTTGGCATTCTTGGCTAAAGTAAGCAGTTTACACATAAAGTGAGTTTTGTTCAGGACGCAAGGGAGATTTACATCCTGTTCTTTGATTATTCCTAAACTTTGGCATTAATTCATTAAATATTGGGATGCTTTCAGTTTCTCTCGGCACATCCTATTCAAAGTTTTCTGTTCTGTTTTAATTAAGTAGAGCTGCAACTTCATGCATTTCTAAAAACTAAATTTTATTGACTAGAAAACTGTTTAAATGAACATACTATGGAACTGAACAGAGACTGCATTATTTCAATTTCACAAATTTCATTTGACATTTATACTTA
The DNA here is from genome assembly GCA_002631895.1 of Agapornis roseicollis. Classification (NCBI taxonomy): domain Eukaryota; kingdom Metazoa; phylum Chordata; class Aves; order Psittaciformes; family Psittacidae; genus Agapornis; species Agapornis roseicollis. Next base: position 22,668 of record NDXB01013360.1, on the reverse strand, counting down.
TTGATAAGCCTGGAAGTCACTATGAGGTTCTTGGCTATCTTCATTTTTTCCCTTCCTCTGACTTCCAGAAAAAGGACATTTTTATGAAAATTTCCTAAACATTTCATTTGCCTGAAATATCATTTCTATTAGACATTTTTCCATGACTCTTCCCTTCTGCTGCTGGTGTTAGAATTACTTGATCCCAAATAAACCAGAGAAAAGTAATACAAGAAAATGTCTCCCTTCTTCACAAAGTATTGCAGTAGTAATTCACAATAGCATGTATACTATTCCTATCAGAGTATTTCAGAGTACATAAAAGCCCTTCACAAAGTCTAATAATAAATAACTATTATGTATATAAGTGATAGTATTTTTATATGCTGAAAAGTGCAGTGACTGGTTGGGAGACTGCTCATCTTTAAAAATGTAATTCTAGTCTCTCAGTTTACTTGGCTGCAGCTGGTTGATTCAGAATGCTGTCTGAAGCAGACAGCTTATTTCTAAATTTATTTAAGTGAGCTTTAAGCTTCTGAATTGTTTTTGGAACCAACAAGAGGGAAAAGTTAGTCAGAAAGATAAGTCTGAACTTCAGTCCCACTCTGGAGTTGAGCACCAGCTAATGTGTAGCATGGTGTTTGCAGCCTGAATATAAGCCTTTCTGCTGAAGCTGTGTTTTCCTTACATGTGAAGTTGAAAAAGGTATTTTCTGCTGAAAATGGTTTCCTATAGGCTATATAAAAAAGTATCAGGAGTCCTAGGAAAGCAATTCAGAATGTCTGTCTGCATAAAATAAATAATCTCTCTGAATTTCTCTAAGAGCTCTCCAACTTGTCTAATCTTGTCAACCATGCTTCCTCTTCAGTCAGTGAGGATATAAATTCCAGTCACCAAGTGTCCTATGGCAATTAAGAGTTCCTCTTTACTTGATGGAGAAAAATTGCATTCCCAAGCAAAATGAGAGGTCTGACGTCTCTTTTGAGATCAACCTGGGGTTGCGACCACTTTCTTTTGACTCCAGAGAGATTCCAAAGCACTCAGGCAGAATACTAAAATCTATGTAAACTTACAGGAGATGTATTGCTTTCTGTTACAAGATTTGCCCAGAAGCAGAATCTCCATCAACATCTCCAAGATCTGATGGTTGTACTCTCTTAAAATATGTTTTGTGTACCTGATGTACACTCCCAAGAATCAACACATGGTAACCAAGCTTTCACTCAGCTATCACAATTACAAGCCATACAGTTGTCCCAGGGCACTGTTTCACTGAAGCTGATGGTACCTGGGTTCTTAGTTCAAAGTCCGTTGAGTGGAGTCCCTGGGCCCTTGGAGTGTAATGGAACATCACTGCAGTTGTTGTGCCATAGGTCAACCATGAGACTGATAAACAAAAGTCTGATGATCAAGCTTTCTCACACAGCCATAGTTTCCCTATTGCCATTTCTAAGCACTTGAAAGAGTCATTTAGAACTCTTAAGAAATTTGACCAAAAATTAAATAAAAAATTACATGCAAGCAAATATTCAAGGTGTAGGTTTATTTTATTTTTTCTTCTTCATATTCAAGGTGAAAAACGGATCTTTTTTTATTTTTTTATTTTTTTTTTTGCAAGGATAATTGTCTATAAATGCTCATGCATTGACAAAAAGAGGAAAAAAAAAAATTTGTCACACTTGCCTACCTACTGCAGCCACCTCCCAGACCAGTAAACCAGCATGTTTTCCTTTTTTCCTGCCTTTTAGGAAATGAACAACCTACAGAAAGTCTTCCTTTTACTAATGATGGGGATTTTTTTCTTTTTCCTGGTGGGAGAGTGAATAATGCTTTCAGTTCCTCACATTCCTGTGATTTTTGACAATTCTCCAAAATAGTTAGAACCATTGGAAAATTACCTGCTCTGTGCATCATTTATTCCAAGTTTTCACTTATTCTCTCACTTCCGTTACCCCAGGAAACCAGATTTTGCTGTCAATTTGGTCAGCTCACCAAATTGTTAAGATAAGTTTCAGGGGTTCTGCATTCTCTCCTCCTATGGCTACAATACAAAACCTGTTGATTTTAACTTGCAATTACCACAATGCAGTATCTCATGTATCTAGCCAGGTTAGACCATGAGAAGACCATCAAATATTTTGTCATTGTGAACAGGTAAATTCTGAGAAGGATTTCTGTTGAATGCTCGCTTGCTATTTCTTTCACGTTACTGGTTGTATGTGTGTGTATGTGTGTGTGTGTGTGTGTAAAAGCCTGATATTTAAATGAAAAATAAAACTGTATATAAAGGAATGATATTTTTGCCTAGATTTTGTTTTTTAATTAAAATGTAGTAACATACAATGAGTGCATATTGTAGCAATAATGCTTATCTCAACCTCTGAGTAAGCTCCAATGGAGCTGTCATTGTCTATTATGCTCCAAAGTGGCTGTTAGGGTCTATTATGTCAATGACCATACACATCCATGACAGATTGTTCTTTTTGGGCTTTTTTTTCATTAACATTAAAAATAAAATACAAAAAGGGGCTGGATTGCTTAGGGTATTGGAATGCAGCAGAAAGCCTTTCACTTGGAGGTTACCCACTGAAATCTAACTCAGGTCAGTGGTAACTGAAAATTGCTGTTCAGTGATGCACATAAAAGGGGCTTAGTGTCTCAAAAAACAATTCTAAAGCATTGAAGTTAATAGAAGTGCTGAAAACTACTTCACTGATTACAGAATTAAGTCCTTACTTCAGGTTCCAACAGTTCACATTGCAGCTAGACACACATCACTTATGTTTACACTAGTTCGCTATCTTCACCAGACAAGTACACATATAGTCACAGGTCCAGTAGTGTTCTCAAGTATCCTGATGAAATTGCACAAAGGCTTTACTGTATTTGTTACAGTTGTTACATTGCTTCATATCATGGTTTTCTCACATTTAAAAAAAGGTAGAATGTAAGAAGTTGTATTGAAATGTGATGGAGATAAGAAGTGTGGGACTTCTTCTGTATGAGAAGGGGTTAAAATTATTTTTTACCATTAGAAAGCACAGACAAAGTGGATATCATAGAGCTCTGTAAATCATAAAGTGAATGATAGTATTGCTTTTTCTGCAATTATTAGTTTAAACCTCGGAACTCAAAGACAAGGCAGTTTGAAAGTACAAATGTTCCACAAGAAAACGGACAGTTCTGTAGCTCCATCGTAGAAGGCCACCAAATTGGTCAGGCAGGATTTCCCCTTAGTGAAGCCATGTTGGCTGTCACCAACCACATCCTTCTTGCTTTTCATGTGCCTCAGCATGCCTTCCAGGATTTTGCTAGGCACAGAGTTGAGACTGATTGCTCTGTAGCTCCCTGGGTCATCCATTTCCCCTTCTGGAAAATGGGGGTTATATTTCCCCTTTTCCAGTCGTAGGGAACTTCACCTGACTGCCATGATTTTTCAAATATGCAGGCCAGTGGCTTAGCAACTTCATTTGCCAGCTTCTTCAGGACCCGTGGATGGATTTCATCAGGTCCCATGGACTTGTGCACATTCAGGTTCTTAAGATGGTCTTGAACCAGATCCTCTCCTACAGTGGGCTTAAGGTACTCGTTCTCACAATCCTTGTGCCTGCCTTCCAATACCTGGGTGATGTGGTCAGAGCCTTTGCCAGTGAAGACTGAGGCAAAGAAGTCATTGAGTGTAGGGAGTGAAGGTGATAAGATTTGCATGGAAAAGAGTTTGGGAATGAGCTCTGAGGCCTTGGTGCTTGACAAGCCCTAGGGCAATGGACAGGGAAGGTAAATGAGCAAGCCTTGGGAAGATGGGCCATGATGTAGTTGTGGCGGGAATCTCAGTTGGAGGCCAAAGGATGTGGGGGTTGTGAGAGGGTCTGCAACATTGTGATTGGACTATTTACTTGAAGAGTTTCACAGTGGCCAATGAGATTGAATATTGTATGCATGTGCAGGTTGGGAAAGTACCGAACAAGGGGATAAAATGTGTTTAGTGGTAATAAACAAGGATTTGAGTCTCTGCATCAACCTGAATCTGTGTCATGAAATGCCACAATTGAGAACCTCAGCCTTCTCCAAATCCAGGGGAGTCTCCCGTTTCCTTATGGAGAGGGCTCACATTATCCCTAATCTGTCTTTTGTTTGCTACATACCTATAGAAGCCCTTTCTGTTATCTTTGGCATCCCCGACCAGACTTAATTCTATCTGAATCTTAGCTTCTTAGCTTTCCTGAGCCTACAGTGTCCCTGTATTCCTCCCATGCCACCTGTCCTTGCTTCCACCTTCTATAAGCTTCTTTTTTCCTTCTGAGTTTCCTCAGCAGCTACATATCCAACCACAGAGGCCTCCTAGTCCTCCTGCAGCACTTCCTTTTAGTCAGGATGCAACACTCCTGAGCTTGTAGAAGGTTATCCTTGAGTATCAAGCAACAGTCTTGGGCCCCCTTGCCCTCTAGGACTATTTCCCATGGAACTTTATTGAGCAGGTTCCTGAAAAGGCCAAAGTCTGCTTTCTTGAAGTCCAGGGCAGTGAGATTGCTGTGTGCCCTTCTTACTGCCCTGAGGATCTCAAACTCCACCATCTCATGGTCACTGCAGCCAGGTTGCCCTGGAGCATCACATTCCCCACCAGCCCCTCCCTGTTGGTGAGTATGAGGTCAAGCATAGAATCATGGAATCATAGAATAGTTAGGGTTGGAAAGGACCTTAAGATCATCTAGTTCTAACACCCCTGCCATAAGCAGGGACACCCACCTCTCCTTGTAGGCTCCCCTATTACTTGCAAAAGGAAGTTTTCTTCCACATAGTTGAGGAACCTCCTGGATTGCTTGTGCCAGGCAGTACTGTCCCTCCAACAGGTATTAGTATGGTTGAAGTCTTCCATGAGGACAAGGGCCTGCAAGCATGAGGCTGCTGTTATCTGTCTATAAAGAGCTTCTTCCACAGATTCCTTCTGATCAGGTAGCCTGTAACAAATTCTCACAGTAATGTCCCCCATTGCAGTTCTCCATTTGACTCTGACCCACAAACTCTCTGTTGGCTCATCACTTGTCCCCAGACAGAGTTCCATACTCTCTAGCTTATCACTGACTCAAATAGCTACTCTCTCTTCCTGTCTGCCTGTCTTGTCTCTCCTGAAGAACCTATAACCTTCCATTCCACCACCCCAGTCATAGGAGCCATCCTACCATGTTTCTGTGATGTCAATGGTATCATATTCCTGTAACCTTGGACACATCTCTAATTCCTCTTGTGTATTCCCTATACTATGGGCGTTTGTATAGAGGCATTTGAGCTGAGCGCCTAATAAAGCCAACTAATTGGCTGGAGCAGCTGGAGTAGATCTACATTGCTCAGAGCATCCATCACAGATGCTGGCATCTGACTGGTAGTGTTGGGATGGATAGGTGTCTACCTCCCTCAACAAATCTAGTTTAAAGATGCCTTGACCAGCCTGGCAAGTTTCCTACCAAAGCAGCTCTTCACCTTCTTTGTCAAACAGGCCCTTTAGCCTCCAGTAGATAGACCCAACTTCCTAAAGCAAGTCCCATGGTCTAAATAACCAAAATTCTGGCTACAGCACCAATTTTTTTTTTTTTTAATTGCTTATAATATTAGCTACATTTAACTAACAAGCAAGAAATGGCTCCATTGAGAATTTTAAGGTGTCCAGGACATTTTCATGAAGGTAAGTGCATATGATACAATGCATTCAGAATACTCATGCCCTTTAGCATGAATGATGGAGGTTAAGTAGGATACAACAGAGTGTCACAAATACACCAACAAATAGGCAATAGAATTGACCCTAGAACATCCCATCAGACAGGTTAGGGATGATTTTAGGTCATCTAAATGCAACCATGTAGTGACATTTTTTTGTACTGCATTTTATTCTATTATACCAAAGTGTACGGATCTCCATAAGTTTTGTGCCCTGGCTTCATGGCCTGTGTATGCTTTCAATATCCTAGAAAACCCCAAGTGGCACTAAATTCCTATGTTTAGGCAACCGAATCCTTTCCCAGATGTCAACATTTGTATTTGAAGTGTCTGAAATTAAATTTAAGCAAATCCAAGCACTAATGATAAAGGACAGGTAAAATAACCCCATGTTTTGAGTCACCGATCATGCATCTCCTATGTCAATCTCCAAGGTCTTATAAAGGTAATTCATGTAGCACTCCTGTCTTGTAGGACAAAATCTTTCTGATGATATCTTATCCCATTAATATCAACAGCAAACCTCCCTAGTTTTTCAGTAGGTTGATCTTTCTCTAGCTGTCAGACCAGGCACAAGAGAACAAGAAAACAACTCAAACGCAGCTTTTCCTCTCTATGCACCTCAGATTGGGAAAACGATCAAATATTGCTAGATGTGACAGGCACTCAAGTTCAGTTTTTGCTTGTATTAGCAATAGAAATGCTTTGAAAATTTTGTGAGAGTTTCATGGAAATTATGCTTCAAGAATGTCCCCAAATCAGTCAAGTAATAAGGACATGGAAACTTTAAATGTCCTTCAAGATAATACAATTGTCCACTTCATTATTTTAACAAAAACTTCTATTTTGACAATCAGCCTTGCAGAAGTAGGGTATATGAGGGTGAAATCACCTTTTATGCAGGTGATCACAAAGATTGCATCTATGCACACTACTTGCCGTAAGAGAAAGTTCTTGTTTTTCCCCACACATCACTGAAAGCAAAGCCCTTTGTATTTCATTTAATATTGAAAATTTCCTTTCTTCTGCTTGAACATAGTGTAATGCAACAATTATGTGACACATTTAAAAAAATTATGACAATGCTTGCACTGTATCCAAATGTAAAGAGATCTGCAGTCATTTCAAATCAGAAACCTGCTATTAGCTCACACAATGGATTCCCCAGCTGAAAAGAATTGGAGTGAATCAAGCATTCACTGCCAGCAGATCTGCTGCTTGTGTTCACTGATGAGATGCAAATGTGCTTAGCAAGAGTAAGGCATCAGAAGAGGACCATGAAATTGTAATAGAGTGACTGTAATGAGAATGGGTTAATTTGTACCATTTCTTATTCTAATTATGGTATTTGACACATGGGAACAAAACCATTTTCAGCCATTTTCTTTTCTTGTTACTATCACTTATTACAGGAATGAGAAACAAGCAATCTCTATGCTTTTCTATTCTGTGAAATACAGTAGCATGTTGCACTGTTTTGACCCTTTCAATATTCTGCATAGATAATTTGAGAGAAGACAGTCCAGTTATGGTCTCAGCAAAGAGCATTTAATGAATCCAGGAAAAGTATAATTTGCATGGAAATAGCCTGAATTATTTTTTAAGTGCACAAGAATGTAATAAAAAAAAAAAACCAAAACCAAAAACCAAAAAACAAACAACAAACCAAACCAAACCCTAAACTAAAACCCAAAACAAAACAACAGAAACTGACACAAAACCCAGGAAACAGAAACAGCACAACATTTCTCCATCTCTAACACAATGATTTTAATAAGAATTAAAATTTTTATGAACTTAACCTATTCTCAGAATGAAGATCTTCATCTTGCAGTGTTTAAATTATCCATGAAGACATATTCTGTTTGTAAGAGAGAGGTCCAGCTGGTGAAAAAATGCCCAGTTCCACAGGATTCAGATGTATTCCACTGTTTTGAGAGAAAATAAGTATACAGAGGTTAAGATACTCGTAACATCTGTCAGATGCTTGCAGGAGTATTGGCAATTACCTGCTTGGTAACTGTGATTTGAGAGTCATTGCATTTATGTACAGACATGCACATTTTGAACAACTGCAGATTAGCTTACTTTTGTGAGTTGCTTCTGGTACTCAGCACCCTGCCTTGTTTTTAAAATATAAACACAGAACAGATTATTGTCCTTAAAGCTTACAACCCTGAAAGATGGGTAAGGATAAGGGAGGAAAGTAAAAAACCCCAACTAAACACAACAAAGTCCACAGGTTTTCCTGCCAAACCATCTTCAAAAGAATGAGAAAGACACACACACTTTGAAGACTATCAGATATGAGAAGGAGAAGTAGGATTAGATTTTTAAAGGAGATTTATAGGATTTATTGAAACTTCATTTGAGAATTAAAATCAAATGCTAAGATTTGGGATATTTTTAGGTACCTACTTGGCATGTTGAAACAGGCGAAATGAAGGAATATGTTCACAAGGTGATTCAAAAGTTGCCAATAGAAAGGTTCTCACTAGGGAATTAGAATTCACCAGCTTCCTCAGTCTCTTTGAATCATGATGGAGCTTAGATAAAACGTCAGGCATCTAACTGCTTAGCTAAACATTGATCTAAAGACATATGAGCACTTCTGTTTAGGTATATAAGGAAGTCTGTGATCCAGAATAACAGTATAAATCAATTTTAGGCTTCTCCAGCAATAACCCAGATCCCAGGGACCAGAGAACTTAATATTTGTCTGAGAGAAAGATCTCAGATTGTCACAAGTCTGACTAGGAATTTAGAGATTCTGAATCTTATTTACAAATATTAATGTCCTATTAATTTTTCTCATAGAATTACAGAACCCTGAGTTTCTTTGATCAAAATGCTAATGCAATTTGGAAAATAAATAAATTTAATTTACGTAGTAGAAAATTCATAAACCTGTAGAATTCATAAACCTAGTAGAAAGAGAAAGGAAAGATAACATTAAAACTGTTACAGAGCTACCAAGAAAAAAATACTGAGCTACCCTGACTGCAAGGCACCAGAGGAAAGTGCATTCAGATTGACAGAACAGTTTATGCCCATAGTAGTAACAGAGAAACTGATTTCTTTTTGAGGGCTCAGTAAAGGAAGTAAGCCTGAAATAGATGAGAATAAAGGTTACAGGGGAAGAATTACCTGTAAAGAAAATAATTACATAGTATAAGGGCATACACTATATGAATGTATGCATATGCACATACACACCATTGTATGAATACCACTATCCTTAGATCCATTTAATTTATGTATCACTATCTATTTCTTACCTATCACACTAAAACAAATATAAGATATTTTGGCTTTACTAAGTTTTCCTAAATGTATTCACCTATTTGAGATGCTTCCATGCCCTTTAACTGTCACTTGCCAAGAGAATAGGCCTCCTGTAGATCCTGTGCCTTGGATGTTAACACAGAAGGTTTTAATATGTTAGTGTAGCTCAAATCACAATAGACGCCTGTTTTTTTGGCAATGAGCATACAAGGCTTGGTCTCAGGCTTTGCTGAATATCTCTGCAGCTGTAACTATAGCAGTCATTTTGGCAGGCTTCAGGTAACAAAATATAAGATAGGCAAGGCATCATGCCCAAAATCTAGCTGCTCATCTCCAAAAGGCTGCAGATCTTCCATAAGTTTTGTTTCTAACCTGCCAGCTCCATTTAGATGTATTAACATCTGAGATGGAACTATATACACATGTTTATGTAGCTGAATCCTGCCCTATATCTCTACTAACTATAATAGGAACAGAGAGATCTAGTTCACGTGTAGATAATGAGGGCAAAACTTCACTCATTACATCTACCACTTCTTTATTAATGCTAAAAGTTTGACAGAAGCAAGATGATGAGGCCAAGATATTTTTTTTTCGCATTTCCTTATTTTGTCTTTTTTAACCAACTTTTATTTAATTGTGTTTAAATTCAGATTGAAGTGAATTTAATGCTATTTCTGGTGGCAGTAGCTCAAACCAGGATCTATTTCCACTCATGCCTCTTCTCCCCCCGCTCTACTCCACCATTTCTGGTTTTGTAACTCACTTTGTTCACAAGCTGTAATAAAATATGTGAGGAGTACAAAGACTTGGAGCATTTTAAGTTATTTGTAAAAGTCTGGATTGATATAATTGTATGTTTCTAGTAATAACTACATACATCACAATAAATGCAAAATAACATATCAGCCATGTTTGTCAAGACTTTTTCAAGTCAAAAGGGAGTACAATTTTTATGCAATATACATAAAGTAAAAAAAAATAAAAAAATAAAGCTATTAGAATACTGGTTTAAGTGTTTCTAATAAAAACACCTAACAAACTGGAGTTCAGGTTTTGTGAATTTTGTTATATAATCTTCATTGTAAAAACCAAAATATTTACCTTTTAGTGATGGTTGCTACAGTTACTGATTTCTTGACATTGCACCTATGTTATATCTCCTTTTCTTTGCTCCCACAAATATCAAAGATGAAAAGAAAATGCTCAAATCATATTCAACCTTCAGGCCACCTGGTCTGAACTGGTTCAACTGGTTCAACTTTCCTGGTTCAGCTTTCCACTGTGTCCTCTTTATCTCTGATAATTTTATAGTGGCTTAATGTTACATTTCTAATTCTCCTTTCTGAAGCTTTCCCCTCTATCTTCTCTCTTTAACAGACACATAGGTACCTGTGTTGTTGCTACCTGCATATCCTCACTTTGGTTCTTGTCAAGGAATTCAGTCTTGTACTCTGTGTTTAAAACCAAGTATGGAATTGGCAGTGTTTCTTCCCTATAAAGAATTTTCTTAAAAAAAAAAAAAAA
>NDXB01013359.1:260556-362169 GCA_002631895.1 Agapornis roseicollis | reverse complement strand
CCCCCCCCCCCCCCCCCCCCCCCAGATCACCCATAGATTCACTGCCCTCACCCTACTCTAACCCACCGCATCCTGCACTCACAGTTTAGCTGCTGTCTCGCTACGTCCTTCCACCACATCCATTTTGGAGCTGGAAATCAGGACAGAGCCAGAGCTGCTGCCGCTCCTCTCGGTTTAAACTTCCAGCCCTCAGCGCGGCCGTTACAATGGGAATGGGCACTGGGGCTTATTTACTTCTATCTGAGGTCACTAAATTTCACCTCTGGGGACAGAAAACGTGTTTCACACCAGGCAGGTGATGCCCAGCTTGGAGAGCTCTTGCGTAGTAGCCTTGCGCGTGTTATGTTTTCACTAAGCGAGCTGCTGCTTCACTGTTAATTCTCCATCCCTCCCGCTCCAGCCACACACCAACCCCCCGAAAATGTGTGGATACACACACACTGATTTTGGGGATGGGAGCTGCAGGGCTGTGTGTTTCTACATCCCTCTATTCCCCTTCTAGAGTAACTTTTATGGCCAGCAGTGCTATGCGCATTCGCTAGAATAGCTTTCCGGCAAGGATTTATTTGCCTGGGTGTATTTCCATTCACTGTGGTATTTTCCTTCATCTTAGGAAAGGGGTAAGGCAGGGGGGAGGAGGGATACAATTGTTTGCATGGAAGGTGTCTTGCTCCAGCTCTGGAAGTCACTCTCTGCCCCAGCAGTGTGAGCATTTCCAGGACAGATGGGTCATAACCGCTGGAAGAGAGATGTATTCCCTTTCATCCTATAGGAAAGCAATTGTTTTAAGGATGGCGTCTCCCTCTCCGAGAGCTGGGCCAGGCCTCTAAACAGCAGCTCATGGGCCACAGAATACTCTGTGGCGAGGTGAAATATCACCTTCTGAGCACTGGAGCTGTGTTAAAAAGGCAGCTCCAGCCCTGAGAGCCTCTGTCCCTGTTAGTATGCATTTCCCTCTTCCTCTTTTATAACGCTGCAGCTCATGCCATAAGCACCAAAGCAGGGGAGATCAGTGTTTGACAGTAGGCAGTGGAGAGAATTTTCCCCTTAGCTTTTCCTCTCCTGAAACTTAAAGGAAAAAAAAAATAGAAATAAATCTGCTTATTTAGAGGCTGTTCCATATTGACCTATTTACTCCCGCAGACCAAAGCTCTCAATCTTTTATCGATTTAAAAGAAAACAACCTAAACAAATTAACACGGAGGAAAACGCTTTCCTTATCCCGAGGGATTCCTGGTTGCTCTGGGCCTAACCCCGGTGCGGGGAGGCCCGGGCGTGGACCCGCAGCCGGCTCTGAGGTTGCTCCTGCCCTGGGTCGTAGGGGAAGCTCGGGGGATGCCCGAGGCCTCTCCTCGGTGCTCAGTGCCCGGTTCCCTGGCGGTCCCGGCTCCGCTGTCCATGGTATTGAAGGAGCGGAGCCGGCAGCAGCGCTGCGCATGGGTCAGCCCGGAGGGGGGGTCACAAACATACGCATACACAAGGGTGAGTTCTCCCCCTAAAGCAGAAGGTGTTTCGTTTTCCTCCCGAGGGGTCTTTATGCAGCCGAAGAGCCCTAGGGGGGGAGGTTGGTCAGTCAGGGTGTCCGTCTCTCTGTCACCCGTGTGGGCACAACGCACCCCCTCTGCCAATCATCCCTGAGAACCCAGGGGTTTGGGTTTATCCCCCTCCTGCAGTGAAGCAGGGATAGGTATTCTGCACCCCCCCCATCAATGCAAAGCCCCTTGGTAGTGACTTAGCCGCAGCGTACGGCAGCAGGTTCCTGCTCTGCTCCTTTATTTCCCTCTTAAACTGAACCCCATCATCAGTTCAGCACCTCTAAAGTTTGCCATTGAACACCTCTATTGACTCACTCCCTGTCCTGCTGCGCTGCACCCTCAGCTCCTGCTGTAACAGCAGCCTGGGCTTTGGCTGTGATTTCATTAACCCTTCCAGTGAGACATTTTATCTTCAGCACGGCCCTTCCTGCATCTCTAACGCAGCATTTCTATACCCCAGAAGAAAATAGTCAGATAATTTGCAAAGGGCCATTTTTTGCGCTCTCGTTCCTTTCTTCTTCTCCCCCTCTTTCCCTCTCTGCCTTTTTAGACCTACCACCTACTGTTCCCCGAACAAAGAAATCCCAGAGACAAGCAACATGCCTCCACTTTCCTTCCATTTCCAAACCCCGGCTCCGCCATGTGTAGATGACCACATTAGAAAAATACACAAGATTGAACCCGAAATCAACTGCGGCACAACAAACCATAGCAAAATCTACGCTCAGCCCTGTCCCGGCCAACGTGACACACACGTACACACACACCCGCACGCACCCTCACTGCGGAGAGCTTACAAACACCCCCAAAATCCAGCCTTCTCCTCATTTCTGCTCAATGAGTCAATCACCATCCAGCCTTTGTCTGTCTGCCTGCCCCCAGGATGTGGCCCAGGTACTGGCCCCGGCCCCATCCCGAGCATCGCCTCCGCATCCCGGAGGAGAAAGCAAAACCTCTTTAAAATGAAACCCAGATCTAATTCAAATCACAGGGAAAGGGCTGGCACATTCTAGGCCTCTGGTTTCTGCCCCAGAAATCTCACTGCAGAGGAAAGAGATCAGCAGAGTTCAGCCCCTGTTATCATTTCACACATTCTTCTACGTATTTTTCCCCCCCTTTTTTTTTCCTCTCTTAGAAAGCAATTCATTGTCTTAGAAAGTAATTACACTTACAAGAGGTTGGGGAATGAGGTTTTTCTATCAAGTCTCCTCTCTCTCTTTTCCTCTCTCTGTCTCCTTTTGGTCTTCTTGGCTGCTGCAGGGCTTTCTAATTGGGGTTTTTTTCCTCATATCTGTAATAAAAAAATACAAATGCCCCCATTTCCCTCCCCTCTTCCCCTCGAAATCTACAATTTGCTGATTTGCAAAGCCTCTTCCTAGGTGGAGGAAAGCCGCCCGCTCTCCCCACGACTCGCTTTCCTGGCCTCCCAGCTCCTTGAGAAAGGAGGAGGGCCTTGTGCATTACAATTCCATTCAATCTCATTCATTCTTGCCTCTTTCTAACGGTCTTTGGGCAGCAAATCCACACCAACGGGGGGTCCGCGCCCCCTCCTCACCCCCCCCCCCCAGCCTTAAACACACACAATAGCCGTCAGCGAACGGCACAGCAGCAACTTTGAAACATTCAGGCTTGTGAAGTGAAGAATGCCCGCAGCTCCCGGCCCCCTCCCCCTCCGCTCCTTCCTGGGCTTGACATTTAAAACGACATCGAATGATCTTAATTTTATAAAGGGGGGGGGGGGGGGGGGGGGGGGGGGGAGACGGGGGGGGAGACGGGGGAGGGGGAACCCCCCAAGATTTCAACAAAATAGAAGCCCTCACTTGGGTCACACATGCGGTTTTGCAGGGCAGAATCCCGGTGTCAAGCGGTTCCTCGGCGGGAGAGGATTGCTCCATCACGTAGCTAATTACCTGCTTCCCCTCTCAGCGCTCCATGCTGGAGAAAGGCTCTTTTTTTCCTCCCCCCCCTCTTTTCCCTTGGGATGTTTCTGTGGTTGTATCAATCGCCACGATGGTTTCCAGCCTCATTTTTCCCAGTCACCTGGTGGAAGGCACAGCTGAAGGATGGGAGGTGATGGAGGGGGGTGGGGGTGGTCGTGGTTGGTGTGTGCCTGCAGTGCAGTGCAGATCCACATCCTCAGCATAAGGGGACTGGGAGCTTGTTTGGGGGTCACTCCCATCCTGGTGTAAAGGGGGTACATGGTATCTCCCGGCCAAGGGGGTATGATGGTGGTGAGGGTGCATCCCGGTGGGGATTGGGGATATGAACATGGAGCCACCATCTCATGATCTCTGAGGTCTTCCCAACCCAAACCATTCTATGTTTCTATGATCTCCCCCCTGAGAAATGCTGCCCCCCACCAGGGGCTCGCTCCCACTGCCCCATTCCCATCTCCATCCCTACCAGCTGCTGTGTGGTGCCAGGGCCAGCCTCGGACAGGCTTTTCCCAATTTCCTCACACCACCACCTTGGGCTTTGAAGCTTCTGTATTTTCTCTTCTTTCCCTTTTCTAAGTGAAGAAGGTCACTTTCGCTGTCTCTAACCCTCTGCTCACCCCTTCTATCCCCTAGGAGCATCCCTGATCCCTCCAATGCTCCCCCAAGCCTCAGAACATTGTCCCAGGATGGGTTTTGTCTGGGAATGAGAAGTCCTTGTGTGTGGATCCCACTGCTGAGGGCTCAGCTGAGGGCTTTGGTGGTGGTGGTGAAGTCCCTTCTCTCAGCACCCACAGCACCCCTGGCTCTCCAGGCACTGCTGGCTCTCCTGACCAAGGCCAGAGCTGCTGTCCCCTTTGTGATGGAGGGGGACAAGCCCAGGGGTGCTTCTCTCCCTTGGGGTCAGTCTGGCTCCTCTAACACCCACTGTGATGGATGTTCCATATCCAGAAGGAACAGGGACCGGGAGAGCACAGGCACCTCCTGGTTTGGTTTTCTCGAAGGGGAAAGGGAAATGGATAAGGAAGGGAGAAGGGAAAGGGAGCAGGGTGAAAGCTGTGCTGTCCCCGCTCGCTCCTGCGCTGGGATCTTGCAGCAGCAGCAAGCAGGAGGGGGAGGCCACGGCTTCACTGTGCGTATTTGAGGCAAAAGTCCAGTCCTAGAGGCAGCCTGTGGCTACTGCAATGCCTTTAATACAATTAAAAATCAATGACACTCTGTGCACGCACGCAAATAAACATCAGCCCTCTGCATCCCTGCTTCCCTGCCCACCCCCTCTCGAAGCCAGTGGGGAAGGCATCTTCTCCAGAGCCTGTTCATTACCGCTCTACTTAGGTGGGGAATTGCTTAACCGGTCTTTCTCCAGTAAATCATATTAACTCCAAGCACTGCTATTTATAAAATGTTCCACAGCCCAAGAGTACGGCATCCAGATCACTCCAAGAAAATGAGGCGATTAGGCGTGCATAATCCAAGCCCAGCGCGCCTCCGTACAAAGCCCCGCAGCCGGCCTGCCTTCAGCTATTCACTGACATTAAAGACATCACCGGGTTCATCGGAAGCTCATCTCAGGCCCAAGTCCCAGCCAGAGCCAGGGAAATAACCTTTTGCAGGGCACAGCATTCCCAAGTGGCTTCTTGTGGCTGGCGAATGAAGCCCAACTTGGGAATGCCTCCCCTCCGCAGCCCTGCTTCGCGCAGAAGGGCCCCTCCAGCCATATAGAATGCAGCACTCCAGGCTTTTCCCCCCCTCCTCCTTTTGCGACCCATTAAACGTCTTCTATACATTTCCTCTTCATCTTGTCAAGGCCAGTTGCTCTATGACTGCTGGTTTCCCAGGCAAATCACACCAATTTCTGAGTTGATGTTGAAGGTCCACATTGGCTCAGCAGGGGTCCCAGCGAAGCACTCATCCATGGAGCCGGGGGTCAGGCTCTGCCCTGCTTCGCCAGCTGAATTATTATGATGTGGGTTTTTTTTCTCTTGAAAGTCTTGTTGCTCTTTGAACATTTACAGATCTGTTGGCAACGGGGATAACAACAATAACCAAAGGAAAGGCGTCCTCGCTGCAGACGGGCTTCTGAGCCTCGCTCGTAGCGAGGATGCTGAGTGGGATGCGCCTTTACTTCAACCTCTTAGAGCAAAGAAGCTCCTTTTAGGAGGACACTAATGGGGTGCACTTGTGCAACCACCAACACCTAACCCTAGGCAAGAGAGCACCCTGTGCTCCTTGGGTTCTGCCTATGCACTTCGAGGGTTGCATTCCCATTTTAAAGCCTTATTTGCTGAAGAGCATCCAAATGCCTCACCCTTGCCCAGGCGCACGTTTGGCTGTGGGCGCAGGCAGGACCGCATCCCCGCACACCCCAGCACTGGATGCTCAGCGATGTGATGCTGCAGAGGTTAAAAAGAAACTTGGCTCCTTTTTACTCTCTTGTGCTCTTTTTCCCCTTTCTCCCTTCCCCTTTGGCAGCTTTAGCATTTTTAATTAAATTAGAAGCCTCAATAATGTTTTTCTGACTACAGGTCCCCGCTTCCTTGTGGAGCAGCGTGCGGAAAGGTACAATTTTGCAAACAGTTTCTTTAAGAGCTGGGCCTGAAGTACCATCAGCGCTGTGTGTGAATAGAAAAAGAAACACCTCCACAAAAGCAGGGATTGTTAATGGAGGACAATCCAAAGGGGGCCCACTAAGGCCTGTCCTTTACAATAACGACGGAGGGCGATGATTTGAATGCAGGGGGCCCTACTTTCAAATCTGGACAAAACCAAAATGGTAATAAGGGTTGAATCCCTCACTGGTCAAAGCAGTGGGCAGCAACTGGTCTCTTTAACTGCCCCCACCCCCTCCTTCCCCCAAATCAGACCCCAAACAAGAGGAACTCTCCTCCTCCTCCTCCTCTTTAACTTTATTTCCTTGATTAGCTCTAAAAAATTAATCACCCGGGTGCACTTGGGGGAAACCTTTGAGGGGCCGTTTGCAAGGAGAGGGCTCCTCTTCTGCAGGCGGGGAGGGACGTGCCTCGCTGCGGGCAGGTAAGCACCGAGGGGCTTCTCTTTCTTACCACACTCGGAGGCTTTCCAAGGGCTGCCTGGGATTCCCATCCGCGGCCGGGATGCAGCTCGGTGGGGCCCTTCCCATCCATGCGGGATGCTCGGAGGAGATGCTTGGGCCTTCCCGGTCCCCTGCCTCCAGATGTTGCATCATTTTGTGGGGTCAGTTTGGTTTATAACACCGCTTGGCGCTTCCTTGTCTTGGAGCCAATTAAAGCCTCGCATCCGAGGTGATGGGGAGGGATGTGGGGGGGATTAATAATCACAGAGCTGGGTTTAAATCATCCCTTATTTAATGGGATTCCTGCAAAAATATCAGTGAAGGCTCTGGAAAAGTGGGTGCAGGGCACTGAGGGCCAGGGGAGGTGGGGGTCTGGCTGGGAATGGGACCTGGATGCTGGGCAGAGGGTGTGAGGAGTGTCCCCTTCCTGGGTACTTCAATGGCTGGTGCTATGCCCTATCCCAGCACCCCCTTCATCCCTCCAGCTTCACTTTCCCCTGCAAATCCCCCATTTATCCCATCCAGGGGAGGATTTATCCCAGCCAGGAGGTGCAGGGGGATGCTCAGTGTCCCCCGCATACCCCAGCACAGCTTCAAGTGCAGGCATGGATCCACTCTGTGGGGATGAAATGGGGACGAGTGTCCCCACTGCCTGGGTGGGTGCAGCCAAAACCTATGTCCCATACATGGAACACTGCCCACTTGTTAGAGACAGTGATTTGTGTGGCCGTACCAAATGTATCAGGGATTATTTGTGTGTATAGCTCTCTCTAATGCAGATATAATGGGGCAGCACATGTATTTATATAGTGTGTGCTTGTCTGTGCCACTCACATGGCCCAGCCAGTGCATGGAACATGTACCCGTGTTACGGCCATAATGTGTGGGATGTATCTTTAAGATCCCGGACCTCTGGTAGGTATCAGGAGGTCAGTCCTGTTGCTGTCTGTTGGTCCTCACTGCTATTCATCTGTCCAAGCCTTGGAAGCCCCATCTGATCCCATTTTCCTGCTCAGCTTCCCCCCTGCGTTTGGAAAGCAGCGTGGCTTTAGGTGCTGCCGCTGAGTAGGAAATGGGAAGCACCTTTTGCTAGGAAAAAACACACAGAATTTCTGGGTTTATAATTTGTTCTTATTTAACTTGTTTGCTTTTAGGGAATACATTTATCCCAACCAGCCCCAGGAATGTGCTCCTGGCTGGAGGGGCTTTGGGGAGAGGGTTTTACTCTAAGGAATGGGGGGGGGAAGTATTGTCAGTAGGTTTTCCACCCTCTCTTGGAAAACCAGCCCATCTCCCTGAGGAAGGTCCCAAGGATGGGGACAGGCTCCTGCCTGCTCCCGGCACTATGCTCAGCAATGGAAAGGCCGAACACCCCTTTGTGTGTAAGACCCAGACATCGCTGTGGTCCCTTCTCCTTTCCTGTTATTTACCAGAAGTGCCTTGAGAAGGGAAAAAGAGCCAGTGCCAGCCTCAGGACCACCTCTCCTTGAATATTTGCCCTAAAAATACTGGATTAAGGTGGAGGCAGAAGCCTGTTTGATTTCAGAGAGATTTACAAGGAAACTCAGCATCCTCACAGCATCCACAGCCCCTGTGCTGGGATTTTCCTATTGGGAAACCCCAGGTGTAAATACCTGCAAATACCCCTCCTCTGACATCTCTGCCTTTGGTTTTTGCACCTGAATTCATGATGGGGGGGTTAAACTGCTGAATGTCTGATGCTGCAGCATCAGGTCCCCGTTATCTCCAATGGGATGCGTTTTTTGGGGGTATCTATATTTAGTGTGCGTTGAACCAGTGCTTTGGTGCCAGCCCAAACCATCAGTCCTGCCTCTTTGAGGTCCTGTGTTTTATTGGTTGTGCTGAGTTTGATGTGGTAGTTTCAGAGGAAAGAGGGTGTTTTTAAACCCAGTCCTAGAGATGGGAAAGGACACACATTCATGGAGCTGTGTTGGTCCCCTTTTCCCCATGAAACTCAGTGCTAAACCCCCTTTGGTGCTGAGATTCCAGGGGAAGGAATAACACCAAATAATTCTTTGCATGGGGAGAATTCATGTAATGAAAAATGTGTGAGCTCAGACAGAACAAGACCACATTTAACAATGCCTGCTTAAAAACAAAGAGGAAATGTATGACTGTAGTAACTAAATTGCTGTTATAGGCATCAAAGCACTCAGGTGCTTTGTGGTCACTTTATTTCCATCAGTCTTTTTAAAGAGCACAATACACAAACTAAAATATCCCTCGCCATCCCACCTCCCTGGGCCCCTCTTTTCACTCCATTTCAGAATTCATCAGTTAAGGAGTTCTGACATTGGATTGAAGGGACAGGGAAATGCAGTTGTAATGCAGCCTAATTGGAATACATGATGATGGGTTTGCTCTTTCCAGCCTCCAGCTCTGGGCCTGGCCTGTGAGATGTAGGAACAGGAGCCCTGTGGCTGCTACGGGTCTCATTGGTGTCCCCATCCCATCCCATCCTGGGGAGTCCATGGGGTGACCAATCAGCCCTTGGCCAAGCTTTTGGGGGTGCCCCAGTGCAAACAGCCACATCCCAGCCCCAGAAATGCAGGCACAGAGACATTTCTCCCTACTTGAGATGCTTGGGAGCCACCTCTGCCTGTTCCTGCCTATTCCTGCCTGCCCTGTTCTGCTCATCCCCTTCCTGCTCTTGCTCTGCCTGTCCCTGTCCTGCCTGTTTGTGTCCTTGTCCTGCCTGCCCCTGCCTGCAGGTGCTCCCCTGCTCCTGGGGCAGTGGAGACAGCAGAGGGTGGATCTGGAGGGTGAGTGGATGCCCTTTAGGATGGATCAACTGCAGAGCCTGGCCAGGGAGCATCTGGGGGCAGGAGGAGGTTTTCAAGGGGATCCAGCCTCTCCCCATGGCCCATAAAATGCCATTTGGGCACTTGCATCCCGGAGGATTTTTCCTCTAAGCACACACCCAGTGGCAACTCAATGGTGTCTCCAGTGACAGCCCTGCGTGCCACAGGCAGTGGCTGGTGTGGTGCTCCGAGCTCTCTCCTCTAAAGACACTCTTTGTCCATGCAGGCAGGGAGCAAGTGCCACAGACAGGGATTGCGTGTTGCGAGTAGACACATCCAATGGATTATTTCTCCACCTCTGCCTTTGATCTCTGGAAAACCAGACAGCTTTATAAACACCATTCCTCTGTTTGCAGCCATCTTGCATGTCCTGTACAATTAATGTACAGCAGCGATCCATTTCTTTCCTTCTTCCAATTCATTCCAGAACAAACAGGCTCTCCTGTCCACACTGTCCCACTGAGATTTATTTCTTCTTTCTCCTCCTGTCACCGTCGACACAGTAAAAAAAATGCGAAATAAGGGGTTTGCTGGATGATATTGGAAAAATTATGGACAAGGTGCAAACCCAAACCCGATTTCTATTATTCATTTGTAAACATGGCAATGCTCACACATAGAAATGGATGCTTTATGCTAATTATTTAGGAAAGGGTTATTTCAGCAAGGCAGGAAATCTCTGGAGTTTCTGCATTTGTTTTGCACTTAAAAGAACTCGGTGCAAATGTAATCAGCACATTAAAGTGCAGCATCCATCAGAGGGCAGGGAGGGAGGAAGCCTGTCCCAGCCGCTCCATGCCATCTACCAGGTGACCTTGGAGCACTTCATTCATGTGGGGTTCTGGGTTTTGGGTATTACTACTGCTACTGCTACTAGTACTATTCTTATTGTTGTTATTATTATTATCATCATCATCATCGTCATTCCATCTTTTCCCCTCCCCATTGCCCAAATTCTCAGCCCCTCCCAAGGCACTCAGGGAAAATCCACAGGGATAAAGCCCTGACTTTGCTGTTAGAGCTGTGGAGCATTGCCCCTGTGCTGGAGGTAGCAAAGGGTAATGGGGAGAGGGATGGGGACCCACACCAGATTCCAGCACTAAGGGGACCTCTGCTTCTCATGTTGTGGATGTGGTAGAAAGCAAAGACAAAGAAGCTTTCCTGGGAGAGGAGATGGGTTGCGGTGGGGGGTGAGGAGATTTTGAATCGTTTCTGTCCAAGTCACTCCTGTTACATACAAATAAACCACAGGAAATGTCCCTCCTCTTGCTCTGCACAATGACATGAGAAGGGGCAATAGACAGGGAGGTTGCTGGGGCTGGGAGCTTGTGTAGGACCTGCTGGGCTTCTCCCACCCTGTCCCCTACCCATCTACACCCTGCCTGTCCCCTACAGCATCTCTCATTCTCCCTCAAAAACAAGATCGGCAGAAACCTTGTCCTGCTTCTTTCTCCTCCTGCTCTCTCTTTCCCTTGTGTTGCTCTCTGCTCCTCCTTTACATCCCTCTGTCAATCCTTGCCCTCTTTCCCTCTGCACACCCTTTCTGTGAGCAAGCGGTTCTGTGTGAGCATGGAGGAGAAAATCCAGCCACAGACAATAGAATCCACGGGCTTGGGTATTTCTACCCCTCAAGGTTGTTCATCCATGAGACATGAGAGGGAATCAGGCATCGTAAAGCCTAAGCCAGGACTTTTAAGTCCTCAGGACAGACACCATTTCATATGGTGTGTGCTCGTGCAGATTCAGCACAAGGCAGGGACCATACTGTTATTTCCCCACTTCCCTGACTCCCACATTACCACTGTTTCATCTTTACTAGGGACACATATATTTTTCCATCCCTCTTTCTTCCCATTCATCTATCTGACTTGCTTTTTTGGGGTTTATAGTTTTAGACATCCTGGTTATTATTCCTAGTATTAATAACAGGTATCATCCTGCAATAGCAGTTAAATAATTCAGGATCTCATTCCAGTTTGGTTTAGCCCCATATGACAGGAATACACCTCATAATGTGAAGAACTGAACGTGTACATTGCTGGGCACTAAGTGTAAGGTTTAGCTTTCCTTAACCTTAAATATGTGCATTTCTTTCCCAGTCGGATCCTCCACAGACCCATAAAGCAAGCGATACAGTGATCTGCTCTTAAGATGCAGTAAGAGCTTGGAGAAATTTGTTGAGTGCTACTTCTGTAAGCTCTTGTTGCCATGAATCACTGATGAGA
This sequence comes from Agapornis roseicollis, assembly GCA_002631895.1. Lineage (NCBI taxonomy): Eukaryota > Metazoa > Chordata > Aves > Psittaciformes > Psittacidae > Agapornis > Agapornis roseicollis. The sequence goes on along the minus strand of NDXB01013359.1, from coordinate 350,601 downwards.
TTCATTGTTTGCCTTCACATCCACTTCTCTGGGCTTTCCCAAGCCCGGGGTAGCCTCTCACTGGAAACAGGGAGCCTGTTTGTGCTATTGGGGTTCTGAGGTGCTGCTGAAAAAGGATCCTTATCCTTACTCTCCACCAGCTGATCTATTGCAAAATGCTCCTCATGCTACCCTGACCCCCCCTCACCTGCCCAAGAGTCTGGGGCGGATGGCTGGACCAATGCACACCCCAGATGGTGTAGCACATGGATGCTAAACTCATGAAGTAGTAGAGCCCAGCCTGCCTGAGAAAGCATCTCCCCACTCATCCATCCTTCGCTGACTCCCCACTTGGCAACAGATGTGGTTTCATTATGGCACAAGGAGTTCCCAAGGCTCAGAGAGGCTGGCATCAGCAGAGACCCTTCGCTGCATTGAATCACAGCCATGTGCAGATGCCAAGTGGAATTTTCTCCCCTTCAGATAAAGAAGAGAGGCTGAAGATTGTGAAAAGAAAACCAGCTATGTTTGAAGGGTGTTTTCCGTGCCTGTGTTAGGGCTGTGTTAGGTTTAGCTGGGACAGCCAGAGCTCTGCATCTTGGCATGTCCCCACCACCCTTCTGATGAAGGGAGATAGGTTGGATTTGCAGCCTCTTCAGTTTGCTCCTTCCCCATGACATGACAGCTCTATTCCAGTAGGCAGTTCATTATTTAATGGCCTGATTTCATTCTTGGGACTTTTTCTTCCCATTAGATTCTGTTCTTTCTGTGCTTGATAATTCACTTTTATCTTAGCAGAGCCAAATCCTGAGCAGTGCAGAGCTGACCATGGCCATCACTCATGACCTCTCCGATTGAGGGGCTCAATGCAGTCACCACTGAAAACAATCACTCCTTGTCACTTTGCTGTCACTTAGATCATAGATACAGCAAACCCAAGAAAAGGTTAAAAACCTCCCATAAGTAAATGTAGATACCCATTGATGCAGGTAAACCAGTGAAGGTGACACACAGACCACACCAGTATCTCTTGAGGTGCTTGATCCAAAGACCAGAAGCTTCTAACCAGGACACAAATGAGAACATGATGGCTACCCATGCTTCTAATACCTTTCTCTATCTTGATGATGTAAACCTCTAAAAGGTTAAGATATAAGTTATTGATTGGAGTCAGGGTGAATAGTAAAGGAAAAGAAAGTTCCCTCACAAAAAGGTGAACTGGGTTGTGGTGGTTTTTTTACCTTCACTCTTTTTCTCCCCTGTGTGTCTGAAGGACAAACTTTGTCCATACACCAGAGTCCAGTAAAACTGGACTAAAACCCTATGGAATTGAAATTCTCTGTAGGCATTGTCAAGATCTGGTCAAATAGTTTTAAAAGTCAGTGTTAGGGAAATTAAGCCAAACTGTTGACAACCAAGAACATATATATATATATATATGTGTATTTATATATATATATATGAAATCAGGTGGTATAGATACAAGGTCATAAATGCTGGGAACATTAAAATAAATAGCAGAGCTCTTGAGTTACTGAAAAGCTGTTAGGCCAATAAGCACCTAAAAACCCACATAAAAACAAATGCCCATCTCCTCAGTTCACCAAATGGGTGCAGTTTACAGCTTCACCAGATTTTAGGGCCGGTTCCTGGTGGAGTGGGCAGTAAAGAGGTGAATCAGATGGTCACTGGCTGGATTTCTCAGCTGTGCATAGGAGTCCAACAATGGGCACCCCAGGCTAATTGCTGAGCATCCATGGGGATGCAGGGACACTGTTTGGGTGCAATATGTGTGTGGGTATAGTCATACACCTGACACCATCAGCCTGAGCTGATGGGTTGCATACAAAGGAGATACCAATATAGGAGGAAAGAGTTCAGCAACAACCCTGAAGGCAGAGCTTGAAATCTGTTCTCCATAGTTAATATCCAATGCTGGCCTAAGGGCTGGAGCCTTTCTGCTCAGCCTAAGTTTGAGCCCATGTATTCAAATGATAACAGGTCAGTCTAGAATGCCTCTTGTCCCTTCTTTTATTTCACTCCAACCTCCCTCTGCACATGTGTTTATCCAGTGAAGAGCTCATACCCGTATTCAATATTCACCTGGTGAATATGGTGTGATGTTCATCTTGGCCACTCCATGCTCCATCTAAGGGTGACGCGTGAGTTACTGGGAGCCTTGAATTCCACCCGAGTATATGCAGGGATGGGAGGAAGGCTGCAGTTTGCATTTTAAATCCTGAAAACATATTTTAAGGGCTCTGCTTCTGTCTGTTCTCCAGTTCCTGAGAAAAACTCTGCTAAGGAAAGATTTTGGTAGAAACCCAAAACTGACATTCGCCTGCCTTTTCCAGGTAATGCATATGCATGCATGCAAAACTCAGGCATTGGTTGTTTCTGCCTCAGGATTAAAAGCTATGGCATGAACAGAAATAGAAGCCCATCTTTACAAAATTGCTTTTAAAAAGTCCATATGCCAGTTGCATACCCTGCAAAGATGGAGAGCTTGAGTAGTGGTAAAGAAACGGGGCTGCCAGCCAGGAGCATGAGCAATAAGCTCAGCTTCCCAACAGGTCTGTTCTTTGTCTTTGGGTCATTTTGCCTTCCCCAGCCTGTTTTCCCATCTCTGGAAGGGAGGACATTAGTGCTAGGTATTGATTTGTGCCTCAGAGTAGTCCTCAACAGGAACTCTTTCTGTGTGACCAAGAGCTTGGCCCCACATTTGCCCAAATATCCTGAATTCCTATGAATGAACCTTCATGTTTGGCATGTACAAGAAATACAGGGATGTCTCCCAGTTCAAACCCAGGTGAGTCTTAATGGCCCATCGGAGTACCGGAAGTTACGTCAGAAGATGTATAGGACAGTAAAAAAGTGGGATTATATTGGAAGGGAAGTAAAATTGCCCTAAATCCTTCTGGAATTCGGCAAAAAAGCTGCTCTGACTTTGGTTGTTGGGAAAACAGCAAGCCAAGTCCTGCGTTCTTCATCCTGCTCTGAATGACTTCTGGGTAGAATAAATCTTTTCTGCTTTTAAAATGAAGGAGAGCTTCACAATGCCAGAGCCATTTGAATCTACAGTGAAATAACACCTGGAAACGATCCGGGCTCCTGTTTGCATTCCCGGTGTTTTCCTGCAGCTGAGGAACACAAAGTTACACTTTCTCCCGTGGCTCTGTGGGGAACGTCCAGCCCCGTCACTCCGCAAAGCTGATTTGAATGTAAAAGCAGGACCCGAAGGAGCAATCCGGAGCAGAGGATGCGACCTGGCTCTTCCGAGAAGCTGGAAACAGAGCATCCTCCTCAAGGTCACACCCCATGAGAAGCTTTCCCCTTCCCCTGGATGCCAAAGGGGATGGAGCGCCGGCTCCCTCTGCCTCTCCGTACTCTTTGTTTATCACAAAGATGAGCTTTCCCGGGAATGCTGCAAGCAGCGCTCCAGGAGATGCTCCACAGCTACAAGGTTTAAGGGTTTTGTCACTGCCATTGGAGAAATACCCAACTAAAACAAGCAATCAAATCCCATGAACTAACCAAGACGCAGGAACACTGCAGATAAAATACTGAAATCGTTTGGGAAGGGAAATTTCCAGTCAGGATAATGGGAATAGTGGAATGGTTTTTGTCGTGCCTGTCCCTGAGTGGTGTTGCACTGTTCTGGAGTGTGCATTTTCCCTCTTTCCAGGCGTTTACCACAGAAGGGATTTCTCTGGGTTGTTTAGAAAGGTCTGGGCATTGCCATTTTCTCTCCCTTCAAAGCTCCTATTGGAATTCTCAGCACCCTTCCCGTTGATTTTCCCAGCCCTTCCTTAATCCATTTGCTTTAGTTTTATTTGAAGGAAAACCGAGGCGTTTCCTCCTGATTTCTAACAAAATTCCCCAGCCTGCTTTTGTAGCTGCTTTTAATCTGAGAAAATGGTTTGAAGTGGTGCATTTTTAGCCTGGAAATTTGCATTAGCTTTAAATGTGCTCGTGTGATGCTTAATTGCGGAAGTTTTCTATTTTCCAGAACTTTCATGATGCTTAAAGTCAATCAAAGGGAATTATCTTAGGGAGGGGTGGTTGAAAATACCCTCAGCAGAACCCATGTGAAATAGGTTTAGTCTTTACTGAACGATTTTGGTTGATCTGGGTTGGAGCCTCCTTCTCCTTGTGATTAACTGGGGCATCGCTGTTGTCTCGATGGAAATACCAACCAGTGCCTTTCTGTTAAAGTCTTTGGAAGTCAGTTTGAAGGGTGAATGCCCAGACCCAAATTGCTAATGCTGTCCTGTGAAACAAAACAGAGATGGTGCTAGCAGGCAGCTAAGAGAGCGAATACCTGTCCGAGATGCTCTCTGAACAAAGGTGAGGGGGATGGAAACGTGACCGCACAGAAGCTGAGTGTGAGGCTGTGATATTTGCTGCTATATTTGTGTTTTCAGACTTGGGTTAAGGTTTGGTGTCGATTGTGAGCAGGCTCAGTGGAAACCAGGTTCCAGCAAGACAGGGGCTGAGCCTTTGGGTAGAAAGGGGCAAATAGAAGGAAGCAGCTGAGGGAGTTTTACATCATTAAGGCGTGAAAGGAAAATGCGCATAAGAAAGGCATTTACATTACCTTGCATTGGGATGATTTCTATTTTATTTATGGATGTTGATGAAAATAGGTTCTATTTTTTTTTTCCTTTAAAGGAAAAAAACAAAACCCTCAATAAAACCAAACAGAAATGAGAGCAGATTTGAGCAAAGAAATCAACACCTGAAAACTCAGCTGAACTTCCCCATCCCCTCTCCTGTCCTAATTTTGCATAAGCTGGATCCATTTTCCCCACTGCAATCAGCTGCGAAGGAGAACTTCCATTGATTTCAAGAGGAACAAGCTAAAACATGTTATATTTAAATATTTGAATCCTCAGCTGTGCTACCCAGGCATGTCAATCTGTCTTAGCACTTTATTTCAGGTTATTACATTAACAAAATTCAATGATATGCTATAACAAAATTGCATTACATGCTATCTCTGCGTTCTGAGCTATCACGCTCTGTACGCGCTGGCATTCCTTCTCCGTGTGGGAGTGATCGGATGTGAGCTCCTTCCATAAATTCACTTTGAATGGGTTTAATTTTTAATTCTTTAGGAAAAGAAAATAATACTGGAACAGCAACCAACCAAACGCACACGTTTCTTAGCTGCTGAAAACTGATTCTCTCAGGTTTGTGTCTCAAATAACGCAGAGAAAAGGAACAAATACTCTGGGGCTGGCTGTAGGCTGTCACATATTACAGCAAACAGCACTGAGGGATGCTACAGCCAAAAGAGAACCCAAATTAGTGACCTATATTAGGAATAAGCTGGTCATGCACCACAAGCGTGATTCTGTAATTAAAACCCTCCCCGGTACAGGCACAATTGATGCAGAGTGCGTGCATCGAGGCATACAAAGCAAACCAACTTCACTGGGAGAGTTAACTTCTTCACTGCAGTTCCAATGAAAGGTTGCAAATACAGGCTGGAATGTTTAGGGGAGCATCGGTTGTTCATAGCCCTGGGATATGAATTTGGATGTACTCGTGGATGCAGGGAAGGAAAAGCGAGGATGGGAACAAACACAAACCATCTGCAAATGTGGAGCTTAATCTCTCTATTATTGAGAGGCAGAGAGCCCGTTGCTGCACACCAGCCTCTCCCAGTTTCAGATCTGTGCCCCAGCTTAGAAACCCTCTTTTCCTATGCTAGGGCTGACTGGGCATGGCGTGGTTTTGGCTGTCGGAGCAGTGTGCCCCGGGCTGTGCTCGCCTGTGCCCGGGGTGAATTCCAGCGCTGCTCTGGCATCAGGCTCCTTTGCTGAGTCAGGATGTGCTGCACGCCCCAGCTCCGCGCTGCATCTGCTGCGAGACGGCAAGGAAAAGAGGGCATTTTTAACTACTTCATGCATGAGGTCCCCCTGCAGTGACCCACTGCGCTGCAATGGAGCCCGCACCAGGGGATGGCCACTGCAGGAGCTGCCTCTTTCTTCTCCAACAGACGATTTAACCCTTTCAGCTTTCTGACAGCTGAATAAATAGGCAAATGAAGCAGGGCTTAATCTAGTGTCCACCCCCTCCAAAGGGCCTGTATTAAAGAACTTAAGGAACTAATTGCTTCTGTGGTGCTATTGCTGCCCTGCGACTGCTGAAAGGCTCCTGGAGGTTTGCCTTCGGTCTGTGCTCAAAGCGCCAGCCTTATTTTGTTAGAATTTGCTGTATTTCCATATAAAACCAGCCAGGCCAGGGGGGAAAAATATGCAAGAAGGAAAAGAAAAAGAGAGACTCATTAAAACTGCATCATGTCACCCGGCTGAACTTCCCATCCCTCCACTTCCCCCTTCAATCAGCAGCAAGGATAACAATTAGATGTGATCGCTATTCCTAACAGGCAGCAGTTAGCGCTTGCTGCTCCAGCTCAGGCTAAAGCAGAAGAACCTCAGCTCATCCCTGAGAGTTTATGACTGATAAGGCTCTGATACAAATAAACCTCATCCAGGCAGGATAGGAGCCACAGGGCTTTATCCTCTCCATCCTTGCTCTGGTTTCTGTTCCTGCTCAGCACAGCAGCAGCGGCGAGTGGCAGAGCCCAGCCTGGCCTGAGCTGGGGCTGCAGCTTCAGGTCGTGCCCTGGGAGCTGAGGGACCAGCACTCGGCATCACTCAGCCAGAAAATTTGGTATTAGGAGCAGGAGAAAAGGTCACCTTGGAGGATCAGAGATGGAGAGTTAAAAGAAAGGGGCTGGGAATGGGAGAGAGGGAGGAGGAATGGGGGAGGCTGACGAGGAAAGGGGGGAAGGGGACCTAGGATTTCTAAGCAGACCTGACCCAGGAGGATAAAATATCCTGTTTTCATTGGTTCAAATGAACCATTAGGGAGAGAGTAATTTGTTGACCTTTTTGCTGCCTTATCATGAGATGAACAGCCTTAACATGGGCTTCACGTTTGCCTTCACCCCACCGTAAATCACAGAAGAATTGATTTTCTCCTTTTAATTTGTATTTCTTTGGCCTCTCAAAATATATACATAAAATAACAACAACAACCAGGAAACCTGCTCCTCTTCTGAGATGATTTAGCAAAGCAAGGTCAGGTAGGTACATGCCTTGGTTAGACCCTGCGGATGGCATCCTCCACCTTCCGTGTTTGTTTTTGTTCTCTTTTGGCTAAGCGAGTGGGAACCAGGGCTGTGCAAAGGCTCTGCCTCCTTTGGGAATTAAAACTGGAGGGCAGTGATTTTCCTCTTGTTTCCATCAGCCTGGCTTGGCAGTGGTTCCAGTGAAGTCAGTTTATGCTCTCCTAAAGCCAGTCTCTTTCCCCAGCTCCTGCAGATAGTCTGGCATGATTTTGGCTTAAGAAAGGCAGGACCGACATGAGTGTTTGGTTGAAATGACAGCTTCAGAGTTCACTGTGGACCTTCCATGCAAGGTTGCCATCTGTGCAAGGAAATGGAGCTTGCAGAGTTTGGAATACATCAGCTTGCTGGGAGTGTACCCAGGGGCTGGTCGTTGCTGAGCCCAAACCCCACTCTGATCCTGGCTTTTCACTCTAAAACTTCATTTTCAGGCTTTTGGAGGCTTCAGAAAAATCTGGGCACTGAAAACCAACCACAGCCATACCCAGTATACTGCAGTAGACCCAAGTATTTACCTGCAAGAAACAGAGAGCAGGGACAGGCCAAGGGGAATGGCTTAAACCTGCCCAAGGGGAGGCTGAGCTGAGCTCTTAGGCACAAGCTCTTCCCTGTGAGGGTGCTGAGGCGCTGGCACAGGGTGCCCAGAGAAGCTGTGGCTGCCCCATCCCTGGCTGTGCTCAAGGCCAGGTTGGACACAGGGGCTTGGAGCAAGCTGCTCCAGTGGAAGGGGTCCCTGCCCATGGCAGGGCTTGGAGCTGGAGGAGCTTTAAGGCCCTTTAAGGCCCTTCAAACCATTTCAGGATTCCATGATTTTCAAAAAGCATTGGAAATGTTGTGCTTTGGCATAGGAAGAGGCCCCAAAACCCTTCCCTATGTTGCAGGTTGGGTTTAGATTATCAATCCAATGGCGTTTTGCATTTGCTGCATAGTAGCTGCTAGGGATGAGACGGGATCCTGGCAGATAATTCCTTCACATTGGGGACATTCAGGCTCGGCTGCAGCTCCTCAGCCACAGCTCCTGTCCAGCTGAGCCAATTCAATGGTTCCAGTGTGTCTATAGTGTTTTGTTCATCCTCATTTGCAATAGTTCCTTGTCTCTCTGGCACCACTGGAAAAAATTGACCAGCTCCAAACAGAAAATGACTTGAAATTGTAGGTTAGCCCCGATGTTTTACTCTGCAACGCAGGTATGTTTTGTGCCTCCATTGAGTCTCTTATTATAGGAAATTTAGATATGGAGCAAAAGCATCTGGCCTTCAAAGAACTCTGAAATTGCCATGGGATGTTATGATAATGCTGCTTTTATGTGACTGATCTTTTCCATTTGTCCTTTGCTCTCTAGGTAACAGCTTGGAAAATGTCACCTTTTGGTTGGTAAAGGGATTGCTATTCTGTGTAAGGGTTCACGATAGGAACTTTTATTATAATCATTCTACATGAGATGCAGATCTTTGAGCAGGCAGCAAATTCTTGTCGAATGAACCCAAATCAGGAAGGTCAAATGTTCTCATGGAGAAGGCGAGATAAGGACGACTCCTGTGCCTGGTCTTGAATATAGCATCTCCTTTGATTGTTCAGAAAGATAGTTAAAATTACTCCTAGCAGCAGGCTGGGTAACAATATCCCCGTGTGTGCCAGGCTAAAAATAACCCTTGGAACTGCATTTGTACTATGCCGTCAAGTATGTGATCGCTGGGAGAGGTTTCAGAACTTAACTTGCTTCTTTGCTTTCTGCCTTACATTAATTACACTGTTCCTACGTATCTTCAACACTCTGGATGTCAGGTTTTCTTCCTCAATTGCACGTTCACCTTGGGTTTGGGGAGGTGTTGCTGGAGTTTTAGTGGTAATGTAGCTGTTATGAAGGTGGATTTAATTACATGAAAAGTTTGGAGAAGTTGCTGTTAAAATGGATTATATATATGTATAAAGAACAAACGCATAGAAGTAGGGTTTTATAAACCTTATAGTAATGGCGTAGATCTGTAGTTTAACCAGAATTCAATGAAAAATCAATTACAAACTTCATTTTAAAGCTGTTCCTATGCAGTGCCTGCAAAGTAAACATTACAACATGCTGTTATATGGAAGCATGTTATATGAATCCAGCTCCTAAGCCAAAGTGAGAAGTGAATGAAACAGGGGTTTAAAGGGGGAAAAAGGAAACAAAGAGGAAATTAAGGGGCAAAAAATCCCTCATAACAAGCTTACTTTTCTGTATTTGGTTTTGCTGTTTAACTGATAGCATCCTTGTATTGAGCTTCAAAGTAAGACTGTGTGCATATGGAAGGGAAGGAGCACTCCTCAGGGCTGGAGGACACCACGTCTGTGACAATGTTTGATCTTCATCCCCCTTCGCACTCAGGAGCAAGGTCTTCACTGTGCAATGGTACAGCACTGCCAGTGCAGATTGTTCCTGGGGATGGAAATCTGGGCCTTCCTGCTACCTTCATGGGGCCTTTCATCCTCCTTCATGCAGTCCCAGTAAACCAGGACTCCTGCTAAGGGGCAGAGACATCCAGAGCTCAAGATGCTGCCATGGTAAAAGCCATTGATAGTTCCAAGAGTGTGTAGGTTGGATCAAGGCTCTGGCCAACTTTCTGCTAGAGATGCAGATGTAATCAGAGGAACTCCGGAGCTGTGCAGACCTGGGTAGGATGGGGATGAGAATCTGGATCTCCTGAGTCCCAGGGTGTTTTGCACCCGTGGCATGATCCCATCCCATCTGGTTGCTCTCTTTGAAGCACAGCTACCCCGCAAGAGAGCAGGTTGGAAGATTTGTAAAGGTGCAACCGAAGCTCAGTGGAAACTGGGGCAATTGATGCCTTTGGAAGATCTCCATCCACATCCCCCCCACCGCATCTTGTATGTGTGCCTGCTGCCTACTCATAACTTACTATGGATGCACTCACTGTTGTGGGGACAAGCTTTTGCTTTCATTTCTTTCCTGTTTCTCAAAAAAAAACCCCTCTCAGTAACATGCCCATAGAGAGAATTTGCATTCCAGAAGGTTGTGAAATTTACTGCTGAGGATTTTTTTATTAAGCACCTTGAAATCTGTGTAGTAAATACAGACTGTTTACAGCAAAGAGAAAGCAAAACATGCTGTTCATAAGGCCAGCAGCAAGCTGGGAGGGCCTATGGGAGAAGAGGAGGTGTTGGCGTCCCTGTTTGCTATTGGGGAAACTGAGGCACCGACTGTGGTGGCGCAGGGAGAAGTCCTAAATTAGGATGAGGACAGGACTTGGACCTCATGGAGGAGCCTCAGGGTGTGTGAGGTGCTGTGGGCTCTGCTGCAGCCCCTTGCCACTGCTATGGCTGAGGCATCGCCAGCATCAGCACATCCCTGCAGCATCCAGAGTCCTTTCCCTACGGAGCTGCCTGGATCATGGGATCACGGGATCACCTTCATTCCTGGATCTTAACAAATACCTGGATCACAGCAGATGCTGTTCACACCTTTCCTCCTAAAATGTAGCTGAAAAGGGAATTCCAGGTTTCATGAACCCCAAAGTAGAGGGGAAAGAGTCTGGATCCATCCACCCGCATCCCACTGCCTGTGGAAAACAGCCGGAGGTGCCTGGCAGAAACTATATTTCGCTAACAGGAATGGAAGGAACATGTGTACACAGTTGTGTTCCCTGACTGGGGTCTGTGTATCTCCTCGGAAGGTTAATAAATGGTATGCAAATCCTCTTAAATGGCCGTGTTTACACCAGAGCTTAGTGGCTCCAGCCATGTCCTTTACTTTCAACTCCCGAAGTTTTGGTGCAGAAAGAATTTGTTAGCCAGGTTTGGTCCATGCTTTTGTTCATGTGTCTGTGCTTGGGATCAGAAAGGACAACATCAGAGGAGAAATGTCAGCGAAATCTGCCTTATTGGGGGGGGAAAAAAGGGGGAAAAAGAAGATGTTTTGCTTAAAGACAGGAGGTTACTGTAGTGTAAAATGCATGATTAATAAGGATAAGAAAAACCCAGTTCAACAGGGCAAATGCTCAGTAACAGCTCGTTTAATCACTGGCAGATTAACTGCAAATGCAAAGTGTCTGCTGCAGCGCTGTGCTGGCATGGGCTGCAAAGCTCTGGCTAGTTCTTGAACGGCAGCAGACCCTTTCCCTGTACATTTAGTTCAAAATCTGGGCCTTAAATATTGTGTTTGGTTTATTTAAGGTAATTTTCCTCTTCTCCTGCCCTCGATGGGTTTTACACCACCGAGCGTGCTGTGAGTTGTGTCACCTTTGCAAACACTGCTGGGCTGCACTTGTATCTATGGGGGAGAATCAGATTTCCTAAGGTACAAGCTCATCTTTGGCAACCACTGACTTCTCGCTCTTGATTTCATTTTCTGGCAGCACTGATGCTGTCCTTGTGTAATTGTCCTTATGAGAACCAAGTACACCAGAGCAAGTGCATTGAGTTGTTTCCATGAGGAGAGCTACCTAGCTTCGACAGAGACCCTGATGTAAGATCTTCTCTAATCACTGCAAACAGAGGATCTGATTCATGAAGGTGCTTTTTAAAAATAGAATTATTTCTCTTGCTAATTGGCCAAAGGATCATTTGCTGTATACCATTTGCATTCACGATTTGCATTTGTGATGAACATAGGAGGAATATCTTTCTAATGGAAAGTGGGCACGTTGAGGTGGAAGGGAAGGTCTAAGAAAGGTCTTTGCAGCTTTACCAGGTGGTGATGTGCGTTCACAGCTTTCCAAAGAGGGGGACACAGTCAATGGCATCTCCATGCCTTAGGTTTACAAGGCCAAACAGGGCAGGCTTTCCCAGTCTATTGTATAAGAGAAGGAGCTGTTTTTCCACATCATCCAAGTAGCCTTTCTCTGCACCTACTTCAGCTTCCGTTCACCTTGCTTAGGCATGGACTACCAGACCTGGGTTAGTGTGGGACATGAATAAAGGTATTGGTGTAAAAAAAGACAGGTTTTGACCAAGGAAAGGTGCAGAATAGGTACTAAAACTGAGACAGAGAGGAGGGCAGGGAAAGAATCTATTTGTTATTCACAATGGCCTCTGTGAGCAAGCCCTGGTGCACAGGAACACCATGACTGCTCTTTGTCATGTCTGTTGTTGGACTGGCCTCCTGGCATCGCTCCCCACGTGCAGGGAAGCTCTGTGACAATAGGGTAAGCAGGAGGCAATTTCCCTGATAACACATTAAACACTTGGTTTCTGCTCAAATTCCCAGCATAAAGAAAAAGCATTGCCTGAGAAAGGCTGGGTGAGCAGAGCGCAGATGTAAATCCTACTGCACAGGAACGTTAATAATGATTCTAGTTTGCATTAGTAGTTGTGGTAAGCAGCAGCCAGAGATTTCAAATAGCAGGGACTGTTTGTCTATAGGGTGTGCTTTCTGACCATGCTCATCCTCTTTTCCCTCCTTGAATATGTTTGACCATGTCTCTTGGCAGTCCTGCTTCACGTTGCCGTTCTGCAGACCCCCTCTCACATTTCCAAAGAGATAGAAACAAAGTGGTGTGTGTAGGAATTTGTTTGAGCTGGTTTTAAGCTCATTTCAATTAACTCAGTGCACTACGGGAGATAAGCACCCCTGCCTGGAGTCACCTTCACTGATCGTAAAGGATGTGAGATGTATGAAGTTCACCATGGATTCACATTTATTGTCAATACCTACACAGTGATGAGAGGCTGATAAAGCACACTCTGTCATTAGCTTTAGCACTTTATGTATATATTTGGCTGCCGTGGCAGAAGTGTTCTCGTGGCTGTTGTAAGTGAGGCATCACCTGTGTAACAGATTTTCTGATGCTTCCACTTTCTTCTCTAACTCAGAGTAAGAGGTGTGAGCGCGATGGGCTCCGAAGGTGGTGGGAAGGCTGAGGGAGAGGTAGGAGAATCGCAGGAGCTATCAGAAAGTCTTATGCAGACTGCAAGCGTTTGTGTTCCCTGTTTGCAGCTGGGGCTGTATCACAAAATCTGCTGGTAGGTGCACAACAGCATTAGCCCTCAGCCCCCAGGGCTTTCCAAAGCCCCTGATGGCTTTTAAGAGCATGAGTCTATGGCTTCTGGTGTCATAGACTCACAGAATAGTTGGAGTTGGAAAGGACCTTAAAGTCATCAAGATCCAAGCCCCAGTATCTGCAGAAACCTTTTCCTGGCAGCTGCCTGGGTCCAAAGAGACATCAGCATAAACAGCTCCAGAGAGGCATAGAATCACAGGATGGTTTGAGTCAGAAGGGACCTTAAAGCTCCTCCAGCTCCAACCCCTGCCACAGGCAGGGACCCCTTCCACTGGAGCAGCTTGCTCCAAGCCCCTGTGTCCAACCTGGCCTTGAGCACTGCCAGGGATGGGGCAGCCACAGCTCCTCTGGGCACCCTGTGCCAGTGCCTCAGCACCCTCACAGGGAACAGCTTCTGCCTGAGATCTCAGCTCAATCTACCTATAGATAATGTAAATCTAGGTATGGAAATCAAACCCAACACGTGCAAGGGTATCAGGAGCTTCTCAGCTATGCTGTTTCCTAAAACTTGATTGCTTTTAGTCCTGAATAAGAGGTTGAGCTACCTTATAGCCCACCATGGCCAAATACCTGCTTTTTAAAACCATTCTGCAAGGAAGCACTGCTCCAGCACGTGTTAGGTAGTTAGAGCCCCCCAAGCATTGGCAATTTTAGAGATGATCTCTATTTTAGAGATCAAAGCTCGTGACAGGATGCAATTATGTTTAGAAGAGACAGGTGATCAGGGACTAAAACTTTGCATAGGAAAGACGAGCTTGGCATAGGAAATACAGGGGAATGCTGAGATTTCTTCTTTGGCTGTGGGTCACGAGTGGAGGGGTATGATTATGAAGGTATCACCTGTGTTCCCAGAGAGGGAATGTTCATTGCAGGTTGTTCAGCTCCACTGGATGCGCTGAGTTCCCACTTTTCCTATCCCATCCAGGGCTTTTTAAAAACCAAAAAATATTACATGGTTAATAAACGCTTCTTTTTCCTGGAATATCCTGGTTTTAAATTAGTATTATTACTTCGAAAGAGAGCATAAAAGCCTAGGTACAGGCTCTCTGTTCCTCCAGGGCTGCTCTTTGTTTCAGTATAAGGTGGCACAGACATTGGTCTTTTGCTGGTGTTAGAAGAGACAGGGCTGTTATGAGGCTGGGCAATGGGTTTTGCTGGGCCCTGGGAAAGCAGCTTTGCTTTTCCCCATTGTGGTGAACGTAGCCCAGCTGTACAGAAACTATGACAAACCCTATGGATGATGCCACTGATGTACATTTCTGATCCCTGCTGTGTACATCAGTACAGCCTATCTGTGTCCTTTCTTCCATGGGTGTTTTCTGTGTCTCTCTGACACCAGACCTGTGCTATTAATGTTGGGCTCTCTCTGGTGAGGAATAGGGAGTGGGATCAATAGCCAATATGTATTTCATAAACACTTTAGCCAAGGTCAGTAAAACAAACACAGGAACAGATACACTGTGCCCTCTCGCTAAGTCCATAGGTCCCCAGGGAATATTCATTGCTATTGGGGTGCAGGTGTTATTTCTGCTTCTCTGTTTTAATTCAGTTGGTCCCTGAAGAATCCTTATGGGCTTTGGAGACCTTCTGGCCACACCTTTTATCAGCTAACACCATCCATCTGTGGCACCGTGCTGGCCTTTCCTCTGACCTGTCTTCTGCCTGACCTTGCTTTTGCCCCACCACTAATCTGTGGAGTCAGTTCTGGCCCCTCAGCTATTTAACCCTTTAGGATTGCAGATGAGGCTTTTCTTGCACCACAATGGAAGGGGGGAAGCAGCTGTGCCAGCAGCTCCTGCTGCCACAGAGATGTCCATAAGCAAGGGAGGCAGGTGAGCACGTTTAACTGATGAGTTTTGCTGGAACGTTTTGGTCACTCATTGCAAACAGGGGCTGGGGGATCATTGGGAACACTTGGGTGTGATGCTGGGTGGCTTACACAGGTGGATCCACTTAAGTTTAGTGATGCAGTTGGGTTTATAAAGCCAGTAAGAGGAGATGTGACTTCTCTTCTGTGGTCCTTGGACTACCCTGTGTTTGTGTTCATGAAGCCAGAAGGTAATAGCTCCATCGTTGATTCTTTTTACCTTAAACTCTTCTCTCTAGAGAAATTGTTGGTCGGACTTGCTTTCTAGGCATTGGTGTAGTCAAAATATGGACTGAATGTTGGGATTAGTTTGGTTACTTGAAAAGCTGCCATCCTGAATAAGAGTGTATCTGCATGCTGGGGATGAGGCCCTGGTGCTGCTTTGCTCAGATTAAAAGCCCTGTTTCTTCTCCTGTCAAACACTGTGAAGAAGGAACTTCATCTCAGTAATCCATCCAGTTTAAGTATTTGAGCACTAAGTGGAAGTTTCTGGTGATCAAAGTAATTTCCTTGAATAATGTATTCATACATAAACCTGAAAGAAATGTCATAATTGCAATAAGGTGCCTCTGGGGAGTTTGGTTATCATGATATAATCGCATCTCTGGAGAGGGAGAGGCACGAGGCATAGCCTTGTGCTTAATAACACCCCAAGGGGGTGATTATTTTATAGCAATCGCACCCTCATTGTGCCATGTGGCCTGAAGAGCTGCAACAGGGATAGGAAACCATGAAATGTTTGTGGAGGCAACAAAACCATGAAAATTTTGGGTATTTGGACACCAATTTGTGCACTTTCAGAGGGAAAAGGAAAAAAGCTGGGAGCAGCATGGTAAACAGCAGAGAGGGAAGCTGTTTCCTTGCAGAGCAAGGAAGACTGGGATGAAATGTCTATCATCAGCCATCTGCTATGCTTTGTCCTGCCTTTCCTTTCCTAGTTAGTTATTTCCCACTCCACCAAGTGGAATTAACATGGTAGGGCTCGTGGTGATGCTGCTCGGAACTGATGGTGCGTTGGCAAAGCAGCATGTACCTGGGCTTGGGATGCACATTTCTGCCTTCTATGGAGGAAAGGATAAGGGATGGAGGATGGGGAGCAGCTCTGCACAAGCCTCCTCTCTTCCCCCCAAATCCTTCTGCTCCAGGGCAATGGGAGAAGGGAAGGGTGTAAGGCTGGTGCCTCGGTGGGATGCTGTGATAAATGCTAGCTGTGATGTTTGTGTAGGAGGCTTGGGACCTTGCTCCTCAGTGTGGATCTGCCAGTGTGTCTGTAAGTTGAGTGTAGAGGAGAGGCTTCTTTGCAACAGCTTGCATGGTTTCAAGATGCATTATCTCCTATGCAGCCTCTCCGATGGGGTGTGATGGGATGGAAGGATGTCAACAGGATGTTGCCCTGCTGCTGTTGCTCCTTGTCTGCAGATGCAGAGCATGTTATAAGGCCTTCAGACAGTATTACCTAGACTGTTGTTGAACAATGGGACAATTGGGTGCAATAGTAAAAGTTCACTGAGGTTTGGTTGCTTGTAAGCATAAGGACAAGAGGAAAGAGTGATGACTTTCCAGCCCTGTTGCTTTGGATGGAGTCTGCTCATGCTGCTTTTAGAGGTGATTTCTGAGATCCACTCCCACATTTTTTCCTAAAATGAAGCCCTAAAGGTGTGCTGTGTTTGTCAGGAACAGTCAGAAATGCAAAATATAGTAGATATTTCCCTTAATTCTTAGGCACAACCTACCTTAAATATAACCCTATGGGCCTGTGCGGTAGAATCTGATTGGAGGCATCTACTATTCATAAGAGAGAGTCAACATCTTGCTTCCCTAAGTCTTTCTTTGTCCCTGTAATTGAAAAGAGACACAATTTGACTCTGATAATGTAGCAATAAAGTGGTTACCCAGAAAATGGGGTTTATAGCTCTTTGCCTTGCTCTCCCTGCCCCAGCTCAATAAGCATAACTTTGGTGTGCAAGAGAGGTACCTCCTATATTCACAGGATGCTGCAGGAAATGTATCACCTTTATAGCTGTTAAATCCCCCCAGACTGCTTAAATCTATTGTGTGCTCTCTAAGGTTTGCAAAATCACACTTGTTTGGGAGAGAAGTCATGGATTTAATTCTGTTTAACTGAAAGCTTAAATGGGGATGTTGGTACAGAGAGAAAAGATACTTCATTGTGTGCTTTGTGGCTTGCAGATGTGGGGGGGAAGGAGGAGAAGGGCCCAAATTCCAGCAGTGCCACAGTGCAGCATTTCTGGGCCATTTCTGATTGTGGCCTTATAAGGGGTTGTAATAAAATCATTGTTTTCTGTGGCACAAGGCATCCTGATAGTGCTTTACTCTGGTTTTAATGGGTATGGAAAATAAGGGAGGCTTTTGGTAGCTAATAAAGCACCTTGAATCACCTGGGGTGGCAGGTTTGTGGTTTTAAAGCCACACTGAAATCTGTTGCTGTTGGGTGTGCTTGGGATCAGTCAGTGTTTGCTTAGGGCACTTGATTCAGTAGGTGAGGGGTGCCTGTTTTCCCAGCTCCATGTTTCATCCTGCTCTGTGACTGGGAACTCTGGGAATTTAAATCAGGCATTCCTGTGACTGAGAACTCTGGGAATTTATCAGGCACTTTTGCTTCATCTGTGAGATTTTCCACATATCTCACAGGGTTGATGAAAGGTTGATGATGGGCTTGGTAGGGCTTTGCTGTTGGGGATCAGATCAGACCCTGAGTGATGGGCAGAGAAGGTGTTTCACTTCTAAGTAGTAGCATTTTGGGTTCTGTGGGAGCCTTTTAATTTGGCTTTGGGAAAAACAATCCATGAAGAAACCAAAATCCTGGAGAGAGAGGAAAATAAACCAAAGCAAATTGGAGAGGTTGGGTGCTTATTGCCTAGTCAGCTTATTAGTTTTCTTCTACAATGGTTTTGGGATGGGAAAGCCCTAAGGTGGATGTAGCGTGCTTTATGTTCTTATGGAGTCTGGGCAATTTTCACAAATTGAAAATCATTTTCAGCTTTCAGAACATGTCAGGATGATGAAATGAGTAAATCCTAGCTATTTTTTGATGACATTTACTCCTTCTTTCACATGGTAGGCTTATTTTTGTTTACTGTTGGATGATGTCTGCGAGTGCTGCGATGGGTTGTTCATTGTTAATATAACAATGTGTGTTTGATCTGAAGGGGGGAAACGTGTGTCACTGTGGATCCAGCACACACAGGAAAGCAAGGGAAGGGCTGGTCACCCTGACCACACTTGACAATGTCTCTTTAAGAAAGCTCTGTACTCTCTTGCAATGTTAAAGTTGCTAAGGTAACTGTGCATGTTTTTAGAGCACAGCAAAGTAAATAGGTACATGACCTGTATAAATTCTCAGTGCATAAATTACTAGAGCCCTAAAGCTAGATAACTTATACACTTCCTTATTTCCAAAGAACTTTTTAGCTTCTCTGCATGTCTAATGCATGAGAATTTGATGTGCTCTGTTCATGCTGCAAAGCATTCATGACAAAACCTGGGGTGCTGCTTTCTCCTATGGTTTGGGTGCAAAGAGGAGCCAGTCTGGCTTAATGGGTTGTGATGGGCCCTCGAGAGGAACAGTGTCTCAGTGGTCTTTGCACCCCAGCAAGTCTCACCAGCTGATTTTCTGTGTGGAAGGGTCATTGTGTATGGCACGTAAAGAAGTTGGGGCTCTCCCTGGAAACCTGTATCTTCCGCTGGCAGCTTTGCTTGATCGTGTCCCTGGGTGCAAATCCTGGAGCAGTTTGAAATAGGCTGGCTAGGTTCAGAAATAAGTCCAAGGTACCTTAGAAAGCCCTACAGCACATGTACAGGTCTAGTCTGCACCGCTCACAGCAGCGTCGTTCAGTGGCAGCTCTGCATGCTACCTCTTGTGTACTCCTTGGGTTGCAAGAGGCCAGACTCTCTTGGAAAAACTGAAGCTGAACAGCTTCTGCTTTGATGCCAAATTCTACAGCCCGCATCCTTGTCTTTTGTCCTCGTTTGCTATTGTATTTTTGCAGCATCCTTGAATGCAGACTTGCTGGAGGGGATAACGCAGCACAGTTAATTTTATGCCTGTGCACACTGTTGCTGTGTCTGCACACAAATTGGATGCGTGGCTTCAGAGTGGTGCTGAATGTCTGGGTCCTGCTGTCTTATGATAAAAGGTGTCCTGCTCCTGATGGAGGTTTCTTGTATGGAAATACATCCACATACACAGTGTAACACATGCACAGTGATTTTTCAAGCTGTGTTAGGCCTGCTGCACATATGCTGCAGAAATAGCTTGACCACTTGGAGCAAACCTGAATGTGCTGAGATCTGTGTGTGCACAGGGGCCACTTGCCTGGGATTTCTGGGTGCCCATGGTGCCAAAATCGTACTCCATGCAGACAAAATGTTCCAGAGATAGCATGGAATGGGGGCACAGCCTTAGTTTGGTGGGACTGACTGCTGATTCCTATTAGGAGATGATATTATCTTATTTCTAGAGATATCTGCTTGCTAACATCAGACTACCCACATGTGCCTACCAACATCCAGAACGGAGCTCTGCGGTGAGGTCATGGACCACTGCGGGGAATGAGGGACTGGCAGTGCCAGTTCCATGGGCTCCTTGTCAACAATACCATCTGCTGGATGGATCACTGCTTGGGAAGGGGTGGGAGGACGTGGCATCTGACCATGACGTGCAAGACTTATTTTCATCCTTACCTGTGAATACAGAAGGCCCTCTGCATAAAGAAATGCTTTGGCAAGGTGGCAACTTGACACACACTACACCCCCCCTCCCCCTTATTCATTTCAATGCTATCAATTACTAGGGGTCTGGATGGGATTACTTAGATCTCCAAAGTGGAATCAGCTTGTGCTGAAGCAGTCTCAGAGGACGGCAGGTTGGAGAAATATTTTAACTTGCTCTTTCCTTTGGTTCCTGAGTCCTTTCTTCTTTCTCAGCCAAAGAAACCTCTTGGGAGACTTCTCATATGGCGTAGGAGGATGTGAGCAGGCTGATGCTGATGGACCTAAATGGTGCCTGAAGGCAGGGAACTTGGAAGGGCAGCTCCTTCCCAAGCACTAGGACTCAAATGTATGAGCAGGTTCACTCTTGCCAGTGACACTCAAGGTCCAAGATCAGGTTTTTCATCCTCAGGCTGCTGGTTCTTCCTTGCATATTGTGGCTGAGAGCACATCCCTGCAGAGAAACTGAGAGCTGAGTTTAGGCTAGATATCTAAGTAGAAACCATTTCAGGAGCAGGAAATTGAAAGAACTGCTTTGGGGAGAACTCTGATGCCACAACTGGAAACTGATTTGGTGTTTGCTCACGTTGTGCATTGTCTTATTTTTAAGACAGAAGGAAGTTGATGTGCAAGAGTCCCATCTGCTCTATCGGGGATGGAGCTGGTAAGTCCTGGTCCAATTATACTGAGCCTCAGTGGAAGCTATTGGAGAAGTTATGCAGAGATTTCTTTCCAACAGGAGGTGGGAACACTCCTTCCCTCAGCTTCAAAGGAGAGTTGCTGTCTTATGACTCCTGCTGCAATGAAAAGCTAATTCATTTCTTCAAGGCAGGAGCTTTGCGACCAGATCCCTTTAAATCAAGCAAGGAAACTCATCGGTTGATGTGTTGCTTTCTTCCCAAACCCTGTAGGCTGCTTTCTGGTCCCATGGGGACCATCTGTGGGTCTCCTATCCACAGTGGGTGATGGAGATGGGTCAGCGCAAGTGGATGGGGAGGGTGTGCGGCTTATTTGTTCTTCTCTTTACATGGTGCACTACTTTCAGGAGGAGATGGACTGCGCTGGCGCAGGGCCAGAGGCAGCCCTGTCCTTGCCAGGAAGCCAGATGCATGGTCACATTGCCTGGCTCTCCCTGGCAAGGCTGGGAAAGCTTCAGCAGGTGTGATCAAACAGCATGCGGGAGCCGCAGGTTCAGAGCAGGCTGCCTCCGAGGTACCGCTAGCTCTGCCTTCATGCCGAGAAAGCCCCTGCACGGCAAATGTCACTGCATTAAAGGCAGAAAAAGCCCTTGGAGCTGGTGTCTGTCCTCCCCAGTGAGCCTGGTGGATCCTCCATTGGGTTTGCCGTGCTATGGCTTTGGAGCAAGGAGTAGCAGCAGGATGCAAAGGCTCTTTTCTCCCTGCCCTCCTCCCCTGCAAAGCCTTCCACCTCCTCAGCAATGCTGCGGAGAGAGAGCAGAGACTCACAGTCAGCAGCCTGCAGTGACAGATGGCAGGTCATAAGCCCTCTCGCTAATCTAACACTGCAAAAGAAAATAGGGCTGGGGGTGATTCAGCTGCTAGGCCTCAAAGCGAGGGGATGACGGGATAGCATGCTCCTCTGACATGTCCTTGAAGGATGCTGCATCCCAGAGGACCGCGGGAACAAAAGTGAAGTGGCGATGAAGCAAAAAAATCTGTTTGCAGAATAAGGCAAGTTTTTGCTAAAAATGGATAATGTGCTCAGAGTCATTCTGAGTAATTGGATTTCTATTAGTAAGATGCAAATATTACTAATAGAATTCTCTAGCAGGAATAATTTGTGCTCTGGATCTGAAGCAACCCAGGCATCGTCGTCTTCCCATCCTTAATTGCCCACTGACCAGAGCTGTCTGCACCCGAAATGTATTTATCTATCAAGCTGTCTCTTTGTATGCAGGGATCTGAAAGCAAGCTGAATCCATTTAATTCAGCACAGCATTCTGGAAACATTCATGTGGCAAGAGGAATTTCTTGGCATTTATAAGCTGCGACTTGCATTTAAAGCTAATATGGGTTTCTTTTCCCAACGAAGAATACAGGCTGCATCCCAAGCTGCCTGCTCCTGCTGGCAAACACCCATCTTGCTGAAGTGGCAAAGCTTGTGCCACTGTGTTGGAGACCAATGTCAGAGACTGTTGGTTGCCTCCATCCTACCATGAAATGGTTTTAAGGCTGGGAGATGGGAGTTACTGATTTTCAGGAAAAGCCTTGCAGAGGGCAGGGAGGATGTTAATGCTACAGATGCTTCTGGGGTGGATGGCCCTGTTGAAACTGGTGGGGCTCTTTGCTTTGTGAGGCCACACACTAAGGATAGGACAAATCAGACCTCTAAGTGTCTGGGAGCAGGGACTATGGGCTGGGTCTGCAGCCATAAGGTGTCAAAGTTCTGCTGAAATGGATAGAACTACGGACATTGTGGTCCCACCTACTTAATGTGCAATGCAAGATGTGTCCTGTTTGATGTCTGGCTGGCAGCTGTCAGGGCAGGTACCACTGTCCCTGCTCAGTAACTGTTGATGTCACTTGCAATACAAATAAAAATCAGTTTCTTTTAAAAACTGAATCCTGAAGAGAGGATTTTAGGGTTTTTTTTGCATGTCCTTTCACTGGAATGGAGAGAAGAACCTGTACACAATGTTCTTTGTGATTTCTGAGCAGGAATATGCCCCACTTGCTTTAAAAGAGCCTTTGCAGAAGGTGTTTTGGGGTTTTGCAAGCTACGATCCAATCAATTGCAAGTGGAATGTTTCAGCTGTTGCTCCCAAACAACTCTTCAGTCTTGGAAAACATTTTAAAGGGATAGGAAATGAGGAAGTTCATAGAATCATAGAACAGTTAGGGTTGGATCATTTTGATGGAGGAAAAACTTGCTGGCTGGTACCGGGCTTGAGATCAATTCTGATGTTTAATATAACAACAAGCTTGAATTAACAGAGTTCTGGTCGTTCCTGGCTGCTCTTGGCTTTTTTCTTGGAGGAGGAAGGGAAAAGAGGCTTTAGAGACAAGACACCTCCCATTTGCAGGCCTTTGAATCCTTGTATTGTTATAATATGGAAAAAGGGATATAGAGAAGGAATATGTTCCTGTCACAGTGAATAGCTGGGACATAATAGAATATAATATTGCAATCAAGAATGTAACATTGGTGCTTCAAACCTGTAGGAATATTGCAAGTGCTGATGTGGCCCAAGTTTGTGCTGTTTTGAAGGTCTGCCCTGAAGTTTGTCTTCACACAGAGGGCTTTGCACAAAGAAATGATGCTTAAAAAATACCATGAAAGTAGGTGTTTCTATTCCAGTGATGTTGAAATGAGTATAAATGTTCCCTTGAAGGTTTGGGATGAAACTCAAGCCACATGAGGTTTGCAGTGATTGAGAAGGCAAGCCATCAGGACGTCAGATGGAGAGAGCTGGTTCCTTATTTGCTTTGCCCTTGAAGTTCAACTCTTTGGCAACTTCATATAGTCAAAACTAGAGGCAGGAGGCCACATGCCACACACCAGCTTCTCTATCTTTCGGGTGTGAAACGAGTGGTGTGACCACTGACAAGTAACCATACGAGTGGAGGGGAAGGTCTGAGCAGACACAGTGGCTTCTCCCAGCTCCAGGAACACTTGTAAGTTGTGCAACTCTATTTCACATCCAAGATCAATCCAGTCCAAGGATCCTGTACAACACTGCTAATGATCAGCTTATTGATCTGATGGAAAAGGTCCATTTAAAAGTACAAAACCCTGAATGGATGACTAAATGTAATGATTCTTATGACTGCTTCTTGGAGCAGATTTAGCCTTTCTAAAAGCCAATATAAATCAACCTTTGCACCTGAGAGCTATAGAAATACAGCCCTTTACTGCTCTGGTCTTTGCATTGTAGTTTGATACTGGCTGGAGACACCTTAGAAAAGGGTTTCACCAATTTCTTGTCTAGGCAGATGGCAGCAATGATGGTTGAGGTGGGCAAGGAGCAGTATTTTAGCTCAGTAAAGATGTACTTTGCAAGAAAGCCCAATTTATAGGGATAAATACCATCAAATGGCCCATTTTCTTAATGCTAGTGATATGGAGCCTTTGGTTTATGTAGCCAGTGTCTTACCAAGAACCTGTTGTCTTGTTTGGGAGTCCTGGGAGAGGGAGCACAAACTATTCCTATCTGCTTGAAAGTCCAGAGGACTGGTTTCAGTTACAGCTTGTTCTTGGAAAATCGGGTGCCATAATCACCACTGAAAGCCTGACCTGGGAAAATGGGTGCATATGCATGAGGTAAATCTGTGTGCTTTGGTATGCCTGATCTGCTGAATACTGAAACATATGGGATGAATATATAGGGGTTTAATGGAAAATAAAGCAAATATAGAAGGGAGATGAACCAAAAAGGTGTTGAACACTGGGTCCCGTATTTAAGTCCTAGTGTAAGTGTAGCCAAGGTGCTGGAGGTGAAAGAGTTGCTGGCTTCAGTTATGTGATGATAATAATAAGTGGAAGCGGTGGCAAAGCTGAAGAAAAGAGCTTGGACGAGGGAACTCTCGCTGTGTAAGTTGGTCTGTGTAATTCCCACAGCTCTCCTTATCTCCCTGTGCCTCTGGTTGGCATATCAGCCAGACAAAGAGCTTAACACAACTTGGCATAGTGACTGGGGAAATAGTTTAAAATTCCCAGCAACTGGAACAATTAAGTAAGCTTTCGAATGAGGGAGAATAGTTGTCCCCTTAGGATTCCTATCGCTGAAGGATAACATGTCCAGGCTTTGTCCAGCAAGAGATGTCACTTCATTTGCAGAGATCTTCACAATGTTGAGGTATATTGGATATCGGTTATTACATAGGGAAGACTATCAGGAATCATCTCAGCTGGGTTAATTGTTCCCGGGTTCAGAGCTGATGGAATTTTAATTTCAATGGTGGTGAAGTTTCCCAGAATTACGAGAGAGGATGAAAAAGCCGCGGTTTTCTGCTTCTGAATGTCCTGGATTCAGGGGATTTATTAAGACTTCAGTCAAATGCATCCCTGAAAAAGACAGCTCCCTGAACTGGGACTTGCTGCTGTCAGCTGCCCCTTTTGGGATGGAGTTGGGTTGGGAAACTAGTGTGTTCTCCAAGAGGTGACAGTCACAATCAGTCGATTCCCAAAGCATCATGTTGATGTCCCATTCTGCAGTGTTTGTTTTTATAGCTTGCAAAACCAATGTTGCCCTATTTTGTGTCACTCCTGATCTTTACGCTGTTTCTAGGGTGCTTCTCTTCCCTTCCATTTTAATTTATTGAAACCACACTGAGGATGTCATTCCTTCACATCCTTTGGATGGGGAAGGGAGGAAAGGGGAAAGAGGTGGGGGGGAAAGCAACAAGATGACTCTGTGGTACTGTATAAATAGTTGCTTTATTATCATAAAAAAAAAAATTGCACTCTAAAGATTGTTAGGATCAAAACATACCAAAGAAAATGTAAAACAAAATTAAAATGAAGTCAGCATTCACATTGTCAGCAGTTACTTTGTCATTGCAAAGCATCTCCTCAAAGGAATATTGTGCAGCACAGCAGCAACCGAATGAAGCAAGCGGCTCCGGCGTTTACTTAAAAGGGAAGTGCAGGGACATCTTCAAACCACAGTAATGGATCCCTGGGGTTCCTCTAAAGTCTGATAGTGGCACTGACATTTCCTGTGAAGTTGGAGGCTGGCAGGTTGTGAGAACTTGCTGGGTTTTAACCACATCAAGTGTTGCTGTAGTTTGTTGAACGTATAAAATCACTTCTCCACCTCCTCCTTTAAAAAAAACATATCCAGATATCAATAAAGAACTCGAGAGAGGAAAACACTATAATTATAGCCAAAAAGCTGGCACAATGCCCGCTGTATAAACCCGTTATTTTGGTAGCTTAGAATTTGGTACTGGAATAATTCTCTGGGTGGAAACTTGGCAAACGTGATCTCAGCCTGTGAGCTAATCTTTCCTTTTTTCCTCCTGTAATAACATTTTCCCCCCCTTCTCTACAGATTTAGCCATTTTAAAATTGTGCATCCTATTACTGAGATTGTGTATGCACAAATGACCTATGTTATGGGTCTCTGGGGTGATATGAATGTAGACAAGAGATCTGCATGTTAGATTAAAACCCCTTCGCTGGAAAATTGGTACCCTGTAGATTCAAATACAATTAGCCTTGATCTGAACTGCTGCCACGGTGGGAACTGGCTATAGCTAAGGCTGTACAGGAGGACTGAGGCCAGGAGACCCTGAGCAGTGTTTGGGCATCAGGTTTGTGGTTTGCTGTGTGATAGGGAACATTGCTGGTCCAACTCCTCCCTATTTCAGTCTCAGTAGCCTTGCAGCTATTTGTGTGCTAGACCCCACTGGTCTTGAAGTAAATGCCTAAATACTTTCATAGATTTAAGGATCTGGGTCCTTTGTGAAATGAAGATTGCTCTATCTCCATAGTATTGTAAGAGGCTTCATGAGCTGTACACAAATAACTGGCTTTATTGCTAGCTCTTATTTTTAAGAGCACTGAGGCACCCAATCACCTCTATGAAGCTGTAAAGAGCTCAGATAATGCAGGGCTCTAGGAACAATTCTCTATTTTGGCCTACATCTCCAATTTTAACAGTGTGTTTGCATCCCAGGTTCTGGGAGCTGAGGATGCTATGGGAAGAGAGCAGGGCCTGGGCTGAAGTTCTCATCAGCCTGCCATAAACATCTGTAAACAAATATATCAAGATCCAATCTATTCCTGCTGTTGTCACTGCTACTCCCATAGCAGAGAGGCTGTCCGATGTGTTGTCACTGCCTCAGTGGGAGCCCGGGGGCCAAAACTGGCCCAGTGGTGCTTCAAAACTGCAGTGTAATTAGTTCCACTTCCCTGCAGCCGAAGGGGGGGCTGCAGCCACCTTTGGAATCTCCTCAGCAGGAAGTGGGATGTGCAGTTTGCTGATGTGCTCATTGCAGAGAAATCAGCCCTTGATGAGGGATTTTGTTTGGGGTCTTGAGGGGTGGGGGGAAATGTGCTGTTGGAGTTGAAGCAGGCTGAGACCAGGGATGCTCTGTAGCCACTTGTGCTTTGGCAGCAAACCTGCCTTTAGCTTTTAATCTTTCCACCTGCAGTCACATAGGTTTCTCCTCCAGCCTATGCATGGGACTAACTGGGTTTTTTGCTCTTGCTCCTTGGTGGTACTGAGCACAGCTGCAAGAAGCAGGGTGCTTTGGTGAATAGGTGTAAGCAGCGCTGGTGCTGGCCATCAACCTTCTGTTTGTTGCCTTGTGCTGTATTAAAGCTAAGTGTGAAGAACCTAACACCGACAGCATCTATCTACCCACAGGATGTGCTTTAGAAAGGTGGTGATTTTTTAGGTAGTATTAATTACTATGGCATTAGTGGAGTGAATGAACTCTTGGTGCTTTGCATTGTCCCTCTGTAGTGGTCCCTTTTGAGTCCTGCTGGGTGCTAAAGGCACTGTGTGCTTTGGTTGTTGTAGATAAGACATAGCAGATTTTGAGGCAGGAACAGTAAATTAAACAATTTACTTGTTTGAGTTCTGGCTGAGACTTTGCAAGCAAAAGGGCAATAGTGAAGATGCTGCTGGCATGGGAGTTACAAGCCAGAGCCAAAGCCTGGGTCCACTGAGCCGACAGAAAAGAGTTCCTTTGGGGGCACTTTGCATCAGGCTGACTCCTGTCTCCACCATGATGTGCCTGCAATCATGCGCTGCTGTTGACTTTGAGGATGCTGAAGGGATGAGGTGCAGCATTGTGTGCTGTATGTGGAGAGTAAATCCCAGTTCTGTGCTGCAGGGTTCAGACCAGCAGCCGTTCCCTCCAGGCTGCCATGTTACTTGCTTGGGTGGTGCACGGGATATCAGATGGTGGGAGAGAGAAGGTGGCCATGAAAGGTAAGGAGGGATGGTGAGGGAAGAGCAGCAGTGGCCATGAGGGGAGATCATGAGAGGATAGGACAGGCAGCCATGAGGGGTGAGTGGAACTTGTGAGGGGACAAAGGAGTAGCCATGAGATGTGAGGGGACAAGAGAGGCGGCCATGAGAGAAGATAAGGGGAGATGTGGGGCGGTCATGAGGTGTGAGGTGAGGCTTTGGGGTAACAAAAGAGGCAGCCATGAGGGGTGAGGGGACAGGAGGAACAGCCCTGAGAGTTGAGGTGAGACCATGAAAAGGCAGGAGAGAGGGGTGGCTATGAGAGGCCATCATGAGGGGACACAGGGGTGGCCATGAGGGTGAGGGAAGATCATGAGGCGAGAGCAGGGGCAGCCATGAGGGGAAATAAGGGGTGGCCACGATGGGTAGGGGCAGCAGCTACACAGTGTGGGGCCACTATGAAGGGGCAGATGAGGAGTGGCTGTGACTGGTGACCATGACAGGAGATCAGCTTGCCCTTAATGACATGATTTAGTGATTGGTTTGACAGCCTTGAGGTGATGGTTGTGCTCGGTCATCTTAAAAGCTCTTTTCCAACCTAGTTAACTCTATGGTTCCATGCTGGCCAGTGCAGTCAGGTGCTTTCAGCAGGGCTCTTCGGCTCCAGCCAAAGAAAGGAATGGGGCAAGTTTAGAAGAGGTTGTCTCATGGGAGACAGAAGATCCACAATGGTGGTGCATCTGTTCAATGAGTGGGATGCTGTTCTGCCCACGGCTGAACACCGTTTTGGTACAGAGCTGACAGGGTCGTACCAGTTCTCAATGCAGGGCTTGGGAATGACAGCTTCAGAAGGCTTTGGTCCTTGAGAAACCACCCAAACCCTCCCTGTTGCACTCCAGCTGTGAGCAGCAACTGAGCCCTGAGTCCCAGAGGAGCAGCCAGTGAAAGGCATTTAAATATGAGGCTGATGAGCTTCCCTGGTGGTACCTGGGCACAGTGTCCCTGCAAGTGCTCATGAATCCCATTAATCATGCGGTGTGCCCCAAAGACCTCGTGCTCAAAGGGAAGGGAACCCTTTGCTGCTTGCTTTCGCCTTGTCCCAAGTTTGCTTTTAACCCATGGAGAATTCATATTTGTGCTGCAAAATTTCTGGGGAATAGAGAAAAGAATACTCTGGGAACAAACCCAGAGTATTAACTTTGCTCTGCAAACCAATTCTGCCTTCCAGGAGGGGAAGGTGTTTTGGTGAGGTCTTGGTCCCTGAGAAAATGGATTTACATCCCTCATCCCTGCTTAATCCTATGGAGAAGAAGGAAATAAAAGCCCCAACTCTCAAATATTTTATCTTGTTCTGCAGGACCCTAGCAGATCTCTCCCCAGGGACCATAAATTCTTGCCTGACTGTCACTGCTGCTCCTGAACTCTGATGTGGCTCATGGGGAGAGTGAGCTTTGTTCCTCCACAGCACAGAGGACATGCCACAAATAATTTAAGGGACCATTTTTCTTTTGATATGACGTTAAATATTCTTTACTTAAGGAAGGAAAAAAAACCAACCCACATCCACACCACTTGGCGCAATGTAATATATCCAGAGGAAGGGCAGATGCTGTTTAATGAAAGACACTGCGCTTGCCTCTGCTCTGTGTCTAACCTCCTGAATCTTCTCCTTGGCAGCGGCAGAGAGCCAGCCTGCTCACACCTCTGCTGCGAGGGGATGAGACAGGCCAAGAGCAAGCTCAGTGCTGGTCCAACACTCTTTAAGGACATCATTTCTACCTGCAATTTGACTGCAGGGAAAAGGCAATTGTGATTTCATTGAAGGTGGCTGGAATGATGATTTTTGTGTCTAACATCTTAAGGCATCTTCCTGTCTTTGGTTAAATTGTGTATTTGAAGCCCAGGCTGCAGGAGGCTGGAGCCCTTTGAAGGATGTGTCCTCAGCATCTCGCTCTGGTTTCTATTTGGAAGGTGCAACTAAGTTTGGAGAGGGGCTTTTAACAGTGGTAGAGATCTGATGCCTGGGTGGGGGGGAGTCCTCTTGCTTTTAGAGATGTGACTGAGAAAGCAGTCAAGTAACACAGAACACCTCTGCTGGTATATTCATACAATCAGAGTGGTTTGAGTTGAAAGGGATCTTAAAGCTTATCTAGTTCCAACCCCCTGATACAAGCAGGGACACCTCCCACTAGACCAGGTTGCTCCAAGCCATATATATATTTATTTGGTCTCTTCAATGGAGAAGCATGTAATAAAGTGTCCACAGTGAATGCAGCAGTGAAAAGCAGAAGGCATAAAGGAAAGAAAGCCTGATTTCTGACTCACTTTCTCACCTCTGGTGTGGGGGACAATGACAGGGGTTTGTCCCCTCCCGACTCTGTTCCTTCTCTTTGCTTTTCTTGCCACAGAAACAAAATTGGGGAAAGTGATCTATAGGGAAACGACAACCAGAAAAACATTATGGAAAGGAGTGAGTCAGAAATGGAGCAACACCAATCCAATTGGTTTTCAAAGATCCTAAAAATACTGTTATGATTCAAGCAACTGAAACTTAAGGACACCTTGAACCTGGAGAAAACAGGTTATTTTCTAGTCCTTCACAGTCATATCCGAAACAAACCCTCTTGAAAAACCTGTGTCTCTAAGCTTTGTTTCTTTAATGGGCTGCTTTAAGTTTGCCACCTGCTTATCTCATTCCTTCTTTGAGCCTGTGAAAGGCACCTCCACTTGTTCCTGCAGCTTCCCTCCAGTATGAAGATATATATAGGTTTTACCATGTGATCAGAGAATTTTGGAAGCAAAACTTGACAAATCTTGTGATTTCCAGGTGAAATGGGAAGTATTTTCTTATAAATTTAACTGCTGTATTGAGACTTTTAATGTATGGGGTTTGGTTTTTTCCTTTGTTTTTGGGTTTTCTTAATCTTTTGGTTGGTTTTGCCTAACATCTTATCTATCGTTTCCAAGCAATTCGATTCGAGTAGCAGAACTTGTGTACTGCTGGTTCAGGACCAGATGATGACTTGCAGATTCCAGGTTTTGCTTGGCAACTTCTTATTCCTTGTAACACTTTAACTTCAGAGAGCCAGGAAGTTGATTTTAGAGCAGCACAAAAGGAGTTTTGTAAGTGGCATGAACTCAGCTAATGCAAAACCCTCTTTGCCCCTGTACTGTAAGTGCAGAAGCATGCCTGTAGATTTAACTATGGATATTCCAAAGAGGTGTTAGCAGCACTACAGCCTCAAAACTGTCAAACTGCTTTTTCCCACTTTTCCATGAATGACATAGTATGTACTTGTGTGTTTTTATACTTATGTCATAATGTGTTTGATCTGGGTGCATCAGGCATCTGTCATGCGTGCTTCCCATCTATACCATGGTAATTATATTGCTCTGGTGACATAATAAACACTGAGCGAGTTGTGAATAGGTTATTTACGATGCCACCTGAACTCGAAGTAATTATAGCTGTGTAATTTAGCTTCCCCCTATTTCATTTTATATATAATGCAATATTTCAAAATATTCCGGTGCACATCTATCTTTAGCTCTGTGTTTGAATGAGTAAATTGTGATTCTCTTTCAAAGGTAATATATCAGCAATGCCCTTAAGGGAGGGCGCTGTAGCTCTGTCAGGAACAATCCATAAACTAATTCACACATAAACAGAGACAATGGATACTTAGAATGAAAGCACACCTTCATTCACAGAAAATAATACTGTACTTACCTGTCTCGGTGCATTTAAATCTAATCTTCTACTGTCAAAGCACTAAAGGAGGGTTTACAATACATCTCAGCCTAATGGTTTTTAATAGAGGACTTGTAATTTAAGCTGTTGGGACAAAATTAGTATCAGGCAACAACTCTCTCACAGCAAATAGAATGAAAGTATTCATGTTTTCAGCGGCAGAAGTGACTTCTATCAGAGCGCTGTTTGAGGCTGTTGGTATTGATTTATGGGCTGTAAAGGTTCAACTTCAACGCCTGGTATTTGGGAAACCAGACCTTGCATTATTCAAGTTATTAAGTAATCCAGAGTTAGTGCTGCTGGAGTGTGAGAGGACCTGACAAAGTTGGCATGAGCAGGGTGCTGGGTGGCTCGGGATGCACCTCAAGTGGGATTAGCAGTGCTGAGCATTGCCAGCAGTACTGTGAGGGTGCTGGTCCTTTTACTACTGCTCCTGGTTCTGCGGGAGTGTCTCAGCTCTGTTCCTTGCTCTGGCTCTCCACAGCCATTGACTTTTGGACCAATGATTCCAGCCTTCCTTTGCCTCAGTTTCCTCAGCTGTAAGTCCTGTGAAATCATACTTTTTAAATGGATGAGGCTACATCATTCACCATTCAAACTAAGACAGTTGCCCCTCTAGAAGGTTCTGAACAAGCAGTTATAGACTTAAGTGATGCTTTCATATTAGGAGTCAGGAAATTGGCCTTATATTTGCACTTTTGTTTTGCAAAGTGCTTTGAGATCCTCCTATGAAAGGCAGTGTATTATCTTGGTGTATCCTTGAAAACACATCCAGTATGATTCTGCCCTCTTTATTTCCTTAGAGCCTTGTGGGCTCATTCTTCTACTTCCTTAACACAAAGCCATGGTTAATGACGGTGGCCTTGAATGGGTGAGTAATGCTGCTGGCCTCCATTCTGCAAGAGCCCTCGCACCAGGGGCTCCTGCAGCACCAAAGATGTGCACACATTTATGTCAATTAAAAGAGAGTCAGAATCTACTATTTTTTTTTTTTTTAATTAAAAATATCAGGATTCAAACTTTACATGGGATTTGTGATGGCTCCAATTCCCAGTTGGCATGTGTTGAAGCAGTGCCCAGGAGATTCGAGGTTTCCATGACATCATACGGTAACTGTGAGCCTATCAGTTAATTAAATACTATATCCATGTATTCTAGTTAATTGATGCTTCCTTTACATGGTTTATTGTGCTGCAAACTGGTATTGCTTCTGTCTCACTGAGCAAACACAGAGAGGGAGAGAGAAAAAGAGGTGGTGGGATGCTCCGGCTCGCAGCTGGGAAGAGGGAGCTGTTGGCACACGCTCTGTGCCCAGGGGCATCCTCGAGGAGAGCCCAGCATCACCTACACACTGGGGCTTTGAGGAGGCTCTGTGGGTCAGATGGAGATCTTTTATGAATGAGCCGAGCCTTGGGAATGAGTCACAGGCACAAGCAAGCTGTGCCTTTTCCTAGGCCCAGCTTTGTCTGGGGATTCTGTGGTCCTGGCTGCACAGATGAGGATGGAGCAGAGGAGGGTGCTCTGTTGTACTTAGGCAGTGCACAAATGTAGCATCACCTCTGGGATAAGTGTCCTGCAGGAATGTGACTGTGTGCAGGCCAGGCTCTGGATGTAGCTGGACCTCCTGCACATCAGCCTAGAGAAAGTGGAAAAGCGTAGAAGTGGAAAAACATGGAAACATCATCTTTGTTTTCTTAGCAAATAGAAGTATTTTAAATCAGGAAATCCTGCTTGCTTGGGAGCTGGTAATGTAATGTGATCTGGCAGCGGGGTCTGACCACTGACCTCCAGCCGCACACCTCAGCCTCCTACAGCTTTCCTAAAGGGTGTTAGACCCCTCAAGTCAAAACAAGCCCAGGTTGGCTGCTGTGGTCAAGGCAGGGCATGTCACCAGGCTTGCCTAGAGAGATGAGCATGGTGTTAAATGATGTGCCTAGAGCGAGCATGGCCATGACCACTGACAGCAACACTGTGTGGAGTGGAAAGATGATAAAAATTCCTGGTGACCACAAAGATGCTACCTGGCACCAGCCCCTTTCCCCTGCCCAGGGCTGCCTTATCCCACTCGTGTACATTGGAGCACACTCTCCTGCCTGTTCTCCTCAAGCTTGAGACTCAGCTACCACTGCAAAGAGGAAAGGAATTGGTTTTTAAGGGTTTTCAATTCACAATGTAATTTCATCAGCTCTTCATGAAGAGTTGAGGTGGTTTGTAGTCCAGGGCTGTGACATTTTCTGTCTCCTGTTCTGACCTTCTGAGTGATTTGTGTGCCTGTGTGTGGGAAGGAAAAGGGGCTTTGTTCAAAGCTGAAGCAGAACTGAGAGTATTCAATTCACAGAAGATGAAACAAACCCCAGTTTAACTCAGAGTCCAGATGAGAAGCTCTTAGACACAACGGTATGCTGCTGTGCCTTGCTGTGTCTATGCTGATAGTGGAGATCCTAAAACATGAGACACTGTCAAGGTGGCAGTGGGAGCATTTCTTCACTCAAACTCCCAAAGAAGAGCTACTCCAGAGGTGTCACATTAGAACATTTAAAGGGAAAAGTGTCATACCCTGTATGCAAACCAAACATTGGCTGCCTTCTCTCCATCTTTCTTTCTTTTCTTCCATTCTTGCATGTCTTCTTTCTCACCTAATGTATAATTTCTCCTCTTGTAAAAGAAGCTGAGATACTTCAGGTGTGATAAGAAGCACTTGTAATGATGAGCTTGTAAGGTTTCCATGTTTATCCTGTTTTGGCAACTTCCAGGCTGAGTTTTCCCAGGCTTACAGTTCTGGTGCACTTGCAGCTCTGTACTTCTGCTGAGGGGAAGACTCATAGAATCACAGAATAGTGTGGGTTGGAAAGGACCTTAAGATCATCCAGTTCCAACCTATGGCAGGGACATCTTCCACTAAACCATGCCACCCAAGGCTCTGTCCAACCTGGCTTTGAACATCATGAACAAGAAGCATCATGAGGGTTTCCTTCTCCAAAATGTTTGCTTGTTGGTGCTGGCCTGGTCTTCTCCCAAGAGGCAAAGTGGCCCAGCCCTGTGAACAGATGCTATAGAAGAAACCAGTTCAGATGGAAGAGGGTGAATGCAACAGATTTCCCTAGTGTTTCAGGAACGCCCCTCCAGATTATCACCCCTCTGAACCCTACCACCACAAAGCGCTGCAGTGGGGGTGAGCTATGGAAAATGGTGCTGTCTTCTATTAAAGGTAGGTATTCTTTTTGCTGTAATTCTCTTCAATGTTGCCTTTGGAGGCCCCTCTATGTGGCTCCTTTCACTTCTAATTACTGCACTAGGAGATTACAGTGTGGTGCTGGCGACAGAGAGAGAGAGGAAGGGGGAGGAATGGGATGGTGGAGAGGGAAAGATTTCTGTGGTAATTTGCATTTAAAGCTGGCACTCAGCATTATATCTCCCTGTTCACCCATTGTCTATAAACATTTTAGCTCTTCCTTCTGCCTCATCAGAATGAATTAAGCATTTTCATTGCACCACCAGCCTAATTAGAGTCATTTACTATGTTGACACAAAGGGGTTTTTTATGAGCATCTCAGCTTTAATACACTACAGCAACATTGGAAACCTCCGATCAAAAGGTAAATGTTTGGGGGTCAGAGATATTTTTCAACATTCTCCCAAGAATACAAACAAGTTCCAGGAGAGGTGACGTGCATGCTCACAGCTCTGCGAGCTTGCACCAGTGCACTCGTGTGCTGCTTCTGCCTCCCAGTTGCACTTGTTGGAAGGGGTTGGCTCAGCACAGGGGTGGCTTTGTGTTCTCTGAGTGCTGA
This sequence comes from Agapornis roseicollis, assembly GCA_002631895.1. Taxonomy (NCBI): domain Eukaryota; kingdom Metazoa; phylum Chordata; class Aves; order Psittaciformes; family Psittacidae; genus Agapornis; species Agapornis roseicollis. Next base: position 315,466 of record NDXB01013359.1, on the reverse strand, counting down.
GGATCTGTTGGGTGAGTGGGTGAAATGAGAGGGCAGATACTTGCATGGGTGGATGGCAGAGAATGGGCCACTGACTCCAAGAAGCCACTGTAAGTTAGAATCATAGAACAGTTTGGGTTGGAAAGGACCTTAAGGTCATCCAATTCCAAACCCCCTGCCATAAGCAGGGACACCTCACACTAAACTGTGCCACCCAAGGCTTTGTCTGACCTGGCCTTGAACACTGCCAGGGATGGAGCACTCACAACCTCCCTGGCCAACCCATTCCAGTGCCTCAGCACCCTCACAGGAAAGAATTTCTTCCTTAGATCCAGTCTAAACTTTCCCTGTTTAAGTTTGAACCCGTTACCCCTTGTCCTGTCACTGCAGTCCCTAATGAAGAATCCCTCCCCAGCATCCCTATAGTTGAGCATGTTTGGCTTATAATGCATCTCAGGGTTTCCTTGGATCTGGGGTCTCCACATGGACAGCATATGCACTGAGGTGTGAAGGTTTTGGATATACCTTGGTGTCTTGTAGGCTGCAATTTCAACTGAGAGAAAGCCTCTTGTACCCACTGTCAGGACAAGATAGCAGCATACAGAGTATTCTGTTTTATGGGTACCCACAGGCACACCAGGAACCAAGATTATTGTGTCCTTAAAGCCAGAGGCACTGCTTTTGACTCTCCCTAGCCTGATTTTCAAGTGTGTTTGTATTATGTCGTTCAGAAGCAAACCCAAGAGAGCAGAAATTGGTTTCAAGTTGACTTCAAAGAGTTCCTTGTTCTGTCCTTTCCCAGTACATGTTCTCTCTGTGCCACTTCGCTCATGCAGGGTAAGGTTTTGGTTTTGCCTGATTTTAAGGGGTTTGGAAACCTTTACACAAGGACTCCTGGAGTGGGGATTTATCAGTCAGGTCTGAGGAAAGTGCTCTCTGGTCATTGCCTCTGGGCAGATTGCTCTTAATACCTGACCATGTGCATGCAGAAGGTGTACAGATTTGTGCACTATAACTGGCTCAACCATACAGTATATTGTAATCCATACAGTATATCGTAATTTCAGAGTGTGGCCATCAATCACAAGAACAGAGATGTGCAAGGGCATGACATGTGCAGGACAACCCAGAAAATCCTTCCATATCTGCAGTTTCACTTGCTTCCAACTTGTCAGCATCATGTTTGATGGCTCTCCAGCAGCCCCCTGGGTCAAAGCTGACCTCAGGGGTGTTCTTGGCTGAAGCTCCATTCACTCTGTATTGGAGCAATACCATCCAGCACACAATCACAGGTACAGCTTTTATTTTTATTTTTTTAATTACTTATTTCATTTATTATTTTATTCTCAGCAAAATTTACTGCTGAGAATCCTGTGGGGTGCAGATACCGGTACAATGTTGTGGGACACTGGCTACTTATTCCAAGTTAGAAGGGATGGTTCTCAAATGACTTTTCATTGGCTGCTTTGGCCTTTTCCAACTCATTTGAGTAAGACCAGCCCCAAGGTTCTTGAGACAATCTAGTGGCAACTTTACCCGATGTGAAAGGGTTTTCTCCTTGTTGCAACCAGTAATGAATCTAGAAGGGGAGGTTCCCTCTTATGCTACAATAGTTCAGTCTCTTTAAGAGCTTTTGGAGATGGAAGTGGCTGCAATATTCTCAGAGCTGTGTCATAACAGCATTACCTTTGTGTTGGGTGAGTTAGTCACACCTCCCACAGCTACCACAGGTCTTAGGAGTTTGTGTATGCGTATACAATTGCAAATCTATTTTGCCAGCTGCACAAGTCATATTTGCAAGTCTGTAATCCTTAGGTACAGCTTTAGAGCCCTTTCAAAAATGGCTGTGGCACTTCACACTTTTATCAGGGCTGATTTCTTCCTCTTATGAAGATGTACTTGCCCAAGGCAAGGATGCCATGCTCTTGGTGAAGAAGCTGGATGTGCACAGAAATCTGTGCTGTAGGCTTGATCCCCAAAAGTTCTGAACAGGAAATGTCCCCAGGTGATCTGCTTGTTCAGGCACCAGTGCTTCTATTGCAAGGAAGCCTGAGTAGCCATTTTACAAGACATTGTGCGGGTTGAGAAGACCGTTTGTTGTCTTTGTAATACAACAATGGTTTATACATACAATAATGGTTTGTAATTTATAATGCTTTATATATAAAATCATATTTGAAAAGTGACATTTCATAATGAAGATCAATTGAGATTAAGTACTTTTTTAGAACCAAATTTCATAGAAGAGTGTGAATGTATGCTTCTTTCTCTCCTCTTTGCAAGAGCTGTTAATATCTGACCATGTAAACCCTATTTCTTCCCTCCTTGAGTGCCATGGTGGGTCTTTTATCATGCTCCCATGTGTGCATGTATGTGTCCATGTGTAGGCACACATAAGCTGACCACAAGCTTGTTCTCTTCTGGGAAATTAAATACTTATTTCCATAATCCTGCCAGGCCTAGATAAAGCCTGACATTTCCCCTGAACTCCTTAAACCAGTTGCTCTGCTTAGATGTTTGTGTCCTGCTCTTCCCAAGTTAGGGCTAAATCTCAGCCAGAGTGAACAGTTCCTACAACACAGAAGAGCAGTGGAATGGAAGGAAAAGCTGGAGGAAAAGCCAGATCTTATAAATACATCCCTGGGATCACCAAAGCCTCAGGCATCTCTAGCTACATCTGCATCTAGTAATTATTCTATAGGCTATAAGGAACAGTGAAGTGTTGCTTTAATTTACGCGTTTCCTGGCCTCTCTACATTTGTTTCTTAGTCAGAGACTAATGGGTAAAGCACTGAACTGGAACCCAGGAGACCTAATTTATTTCAGGCTATGCTACCAGCCTGCTGGGGAGCCCTGACCGAGCCTTTTCCTTCCCTTTGCTGCTTCTTCCCCTCCATAAAGCAAGGGTAGCAATAGTGAACTTGTAAAGTTTCTGATATAATAGTAAGATTATTAATGATGTAGATCATTGCTGTGAAAAACAGATTTTTAGATACCAAATTATTTCTTAGTTACCTTGTTATTTAAGTGCTAGGAGTAGGGGGAGAAACTGCTTTTTCCTATGGCAGTTTTCTAACCAGTCTGCTTTGAATGTCTGTGGGCCCAAAACTTGGTGCCAGGATTAACATGTCCAATAGAGCCTGGAGGAAGGGGAAGATGGAGGGAGCAGAGATTGGGGCTGAAGAGGAGGGGAAGGTGTTAGAGGGGGAATATTGGATGGGAAAATAGAGCAGAGTGGGCAGATTGGAGAGCGACAGATTGTGAAAGCGGGGGAGAGAGAGAGGGGAGAAGAGATCCTATTAGGAATACCATGTGTGTGCATCATAGAGGGGTCTGCACGCAGGGAGGGAGGAACGTCTACTGTAACGTTATTCAATCACATGTATCGTGTATTAGATAACTCCTCTGGTTGGTTAGCATTGCGAGGGCTGTAAACGTGTTCTGCTTTAATCCCAGACACATCATGGGTTTAATCTCATACACATCAGGCTTTTCCTGAAGGGTTTGGGAAGGGGAGGGGTGTGTTCTTCAAGAGCAGAGAGATGCGAAAGTTGAGTATCTCTGCAGCTTTGGGGTGCTCCGGATGGTTTGGAGGGGGTTGATTAGCTGTCAGCTTGCTGGAACTGAATGAGGAGGGATTTATTCTGCCTGGGAAAATGGCTACTGCTGTGACACAACGTGCATAGGTTGACTTGGTGTGTGGGGGGAGAGATTTGTTGGGAAAGAACCTCCTGGAAAATACGGCATTTCAGAAAGCGCATTAGAAAGCCCCAAAACCTCTTCCTAAATTGTTGGAAAAATCAAACCTAAAGGGTCTGAATTAAACAGGCAAAACAGAAGGAATATCAAAATGGGGCTCAAAAACTCAGTATTGACACCATCAGCCTTAATTTACCCCAGAGTGCAGGAATAAAAATTCATAGAGACGTGATGAAAAGCTGAGAGAGTATCAGACAGGGATCCAGAGACTTAACCCTGAATTTGCTGCTCCTGCGATGGCTTTGCGCTCAGCATCTTTGCCATTGTGCAGCTGCAGATTCCCAGGTTGTATTTCCGTGATTTCTTTCAAACAGTTGATAGAATTTGCTGTATATCTTCGAGCCAGGATTGATGCTGTTTCCTGTCATTTATCTGTGTGTGTGTGCATACATGCACGCAGATGCCTTTGAGCATTTTTAATCTCCGTATCATTCACAGTAGAAGCACAATAATCATGTAGTTCTTACTCTTGTGTAGGTTTGGAGCTAAAACGCTTTTCACAGCTCAAGGATGCAAATTTTGCCCAAAATAACACGATTCAAAAACTCAAAAATCCTCCTCCAAATAGAGAAAGAGAATTTGATTCACATGGAAAGGAGATGAAGAGAACTGGCAAATTGTAGGCAGGTTCTGGGCAAGCTTCCTCCATCTGAATTTGTTAATGCGTCTTAATCCTGACCTGCAACACCCTGCCTGGCTAATGCTGTGGCCTCTCATGACCAGGACTTGCAGACTGCTGAGTTGCATGGCACCGGGGTGGGTTTCTGCCTTTTTTTGTCCCTTTCTCCCCCTGTTCTGTAGGTTGCTGACTCCTTTTCGTTTGTGACCCAGTTAGAGTTTGAATCCAATTCTCTACGTTTTTTATAAGAATGGAATTATTCTCCTTTTCTCTGTGTGTGCGTGTGCATCAGTGTTTGCATATTGCCCCCCGTGAAGAGATTTCCACTGCACATAGTCGAAAATAGATTATTTAGAGAAAGATCTCCCAATATATATTTCTTTTGATTGAATGTGGCGTTTTAACACGTTCCCCTTCCTTCTGCTGCTAGCTTTTAATTCATAAATAGGCAGTTATTTGTTGGGGTTCTTCAGATTTGGGTAAATGAAACGTGTTACCCTGCAGAGCTCAGTGTTGCTATGCAGAGTTCTGATTTTGATGGCAGAAACCTAAAGCTCTGTAAAGAAGGGCGGCATCTCTGCAATCCAGGAAGGTGAACACAAAATCCTGCTTGGGATTCCATCCTTCCCGCAGCATTAGCCACTGTGGGGTGAAACCCCAATAACTGGCAGTGTCCAGATGGGTGCTGGATGTTGGGATGCGAATGAGAAGATTAAAAGTTGGGATAATGGCGTTAATAGAGGGATGATGTGCACGCAGCGCGTGTGCAGAGAAATGCTTGTAGTGCTCCCAGAATACAACTGGCACAGGAAAGCGTTGTAATTCCCCGTTTTCCACAATTTAGGGATATGATGGAAAAGCAGCTGTGAATTTTTATAATTGCAGATGTATAGAAATACATAAATATGTACATCAGCCAGCAAAATAATCGAGAACCCTGTAGGTTCATGGAGCTTATAGAATGGAAGTTGATTAGATTGTAGTTTGCAGTTGAATTCAGTTATGCTTTGTCTCACTTCATTCCTCTTCCACTACTTTTCCCCCCATTTTTCCTGCAGGTATCTAAATTGCACACACAATATTGGAAGTCAGTGTTGCCCCTACCCCGCTGTAGGCTCTGCCTTTTTCTGCTCCTTTTTACTTCAGTTGCTCACAGAGAGATGAGCCCAAATGCTGGGTGATAATGTTCAGGTTTCCCACTCTTCCCATCAGATATATAACTTAGAACTATGAAAAACTCCCCTCCAGGAGAGTCATAACTATCATGTAAATGCATCTTTCTCTGACACACTTCTATATACATAACACAGGGACCTGAGAGAGTTTTCAAAGCAAGCCAAAGAGCACCGTGAGAATGAATGTATATTCCTAGGCTTGGGGCGCAAAGGCTGAATTCACAAACATGGAAGTATTTTTTGGCCAGCAAGTTTTCATTTATTTTTAATCGGATTCCATGTTTTAGTTTTCAGGCACATCCTGACAAACGATCTTTATGAAATATGCAGTCCTCTTTGCAGCCCTATTGCATCACTACAGCGCTGGGAGAAAGGCATCTCTTTAAATTGAAACCCGTTTGTAATGAATTGTTGTTTTATTTTAGAATCCCTCCAGTTTTCCCTGGAACATTTGCTCCGAGTCTTCTGTCTGAAGGAATCCTGAGCTAACAAATCCCAATCAAAATATTCAGCAGCCCTTGACCCTGCTCACAGCAACTCCCTGTGTTATAAAACAAAGGGCTGCGGTGATGGGGGGAGAATCCCACTGTGAGGTAGAAAATCAGTGTTATTGCTTAGCTGTGGATTTAGAATTAAACCACATATGAGATTTAAAAACTTGATGGGAATCTGTGACCTTCTGGCTCACCTACAACTGTAGTGGAAGACAGTGACCCTACAAGAACGTGATTTACTGGTGGAATAAAGCGAGCCGTAAAATCTGAGTGGGGTGGGTTCTAGTCAGTAAAAAACATAAAGACAAGGAAAAAAAAAACCCATATTTAAACCCTAATCACCAGTGTAAGGAAATAGAAAGGAGGAAAGAGGGAGATGAAGGGGAGAACAAGAGCATCCCCAGTGGCAAAATGGTTAAAAAGAGACAACTAAAATCCAGCAAAAAATCAAGCAGTCAAGTAGTTAATTGACTTTGCTTTAATCAGCCCAATGAATATTCATTAGTGTGCTGGTCCTAATCATGGGGGCCATGTTGTCCGCATTTAGCAAGCGCACGCTCAGCATCATGCATGCCTCAACAGCTTCCCTTCCTCTCTGCACTGACATTAAATTTAGAGGCTTTGCGCCTTCCCGCTCGCAGGGAGCAGGGATTGGCCCAGCTGCTCCGCTCGGATGCCATAGCAACCCCTGGCTCGTTGCCTTGGCAACAGGGGTTTTTTTTCTTCCTGTAAGGGCCTGAGCTAGTAATCCATAGGCTTAACGTGGAAAATATGCCTTTGTGGGGCATGTGGATATAGATATATAGATGTAAGGCAGAGATTGAATGGGCGGAAGGCGTGTGTGCCTTCTATTGTGCAGCTTTGATGACGGGAATGGGTTGGAGGATCTCCTCCTCGACATCTTGAGCTGTGTTTTGGGTTGGGGGCTTTATATCATGTATTTCATTTTATTTTTTAATGCGAAATGCACCAGCTGTCTGTGCAGTTCATTTCTTTCGGGTCCCTTCCCAAACCATTCTGTGGTCTCCAGACCCATCCAAAGGGAGGAGAAATATTTCTCTTCACCATAATTCCTCCCCTATTCCCTATCCCAGAAAGCAGTAGCGACTGCTTTAAGAGATATAAGACCCTATTATTCACATTGAGTTGAAGTTCCTCCTCCTGAAAGAGGTGGGTCTGGAATTGAGCTGCCCCATAAATCAATGGAGAAGTGCAGGCATGAAACTGGAGTCACGCAGCGGTGCGTGCGGCTGCCGCTCCTCACGTTTGCGGCTGCTTTTCCCTTCTTCGAGCGGGGGGAGGCTCCTGCAGGAGATTGGTTCAGCCAATGGAACTCCAGTCCTGCTCCAGTCTGTTAATATTCCAGATGTTGCTGGGGAAAAGATGATGTCCTGATCCCGGTGGTTTAGGGAGTAGTTTGTGTTTCTACCTTCCTGAAAGGTAAGCATCAGACAGCAGCAAAGTCCTCAGCTGGGTCAGACCCAGCTTTAAAAATAGGGGGAAAAAAGAGAAAAAGACACCCACGAATATGTTCAGGATGCCTGCAAGGAATTTTGGAGCTGGGAAATCCAAATGGGTAATGTTGGCTGGTAAATAAAGCTCATCCCTTAAACCCAAATCATAAAGTCCTGCCCCAGTGAGGTATCACCTCCGATGGAGCAAAACAGCTGCAGGGCAAAAGGAGCAAAACCAACCTGTCCTCTTTGGGCAGGGAGTAAGGTGCCCTGTGAAATGCTCAATGTGAAGATGAAAGCTGCATAGGAATCCAGAAATAGTGCTGCAGCAGATGAAGCAATAGGTGCTTTCAAAAAAGCATTAGTAATTTCCTAACATTCCCTTCTATCATGCCTCTTTTTTTTAATAGCTCTTAAGATAGAGCAGAAGTGGCTACAAGTGAAAAACTAATTCAGAAGCTGTGAGAGGAATCAGGTTTGGTTTCTAGGAGGGTTTTTTTTAATGCTTCTATTATCATTACCTTAAATTATTCAAAAGTGTCATTTTGAGCTCACAGTGCAGGCATATGGTTCAATAAAAGCACTTGAAGAAGGATCCTCCTTATTTCAAAGGAGGAGAGCAGTGTCTTCACTCTTGCTGTCTGTAATGGGAAAGGTTCAGCATTGTGCCATGGGGGAGCCCAGCATAGGAGAGGGGGCTTGTTTTATTGGCCCATCAGGAAAATGTTTTGAAGTAATGCTCAAAATTTAGGGATATTTAGGGCTGGTTTCCATGGAAGTTGTAGGGCACTGTAGGAAGGAGCAAATTTTATCTGCCCTCAATTCCCACGTACTAAATGGCACCAAAACCCTACTAGAGGTCTGTGTGAGCTTAGGGTTCAGGATGGCTTCTGTATTGGCTAGTTATCCAAAGCCCTGTTCTGACCAATGTGGGTGGGAAATTGTGTCTCAACATCTGCATCTGCACCCAAGAAGCTCAGGTTAATCAGCCTCCAGTTCCCCCCTTGAACAGAACTGCTGTGGTTTTGAACATCCTTAAGTGTGAAAGGAAGAAATCTGCCACCCACGACCAAATGTCAAACTTGAAGGCTGGTAGCTTGATCTCTGGGGTCTTCAGCAGCTCCCATCTGGCTCAGGCAGCCCTGCTGCCATCTTGAGCACGGATCACTGGGGATCATTTGGCAGGAAGAGGTTGTGAGGGAGAGGGGTTTGGGATGAATTTCAGGTTATTGGGGTTTTTCTTAATAGAAGGAAATCCACCGGTAATTATAGCTGTGAGAAAGGAGTTATGAAATGCATGGATCGAGAAAGAGATGATTTCAAGTGGCCTAGCAGAGTCACTGATGGTAAAGATCACATTATCCTAAGGAGCGTTGAGGCAGAAGGACTCGGGACGTGAGCGTGGTAGAGCACTGCTGTGAGACAAAGAGCTCCCAGGGAGGGAGAAAAGTAGGTTACAAAAATATTTACAGTGATTTTCCAGGGGAAGTTTTGAATCTTGATAAATCCATCGTTCTAAAAAAGCTGTTTCGGGAATCCTCTCAAATGTATTTAAGAAATCCAGACCATAATACTCCAGAGAAAATAATTCATGTGGCACTACTGGGTAATGTTCGTAAAAAATAGAAGAAATCTTAAGGGGAATAATTTTATTTTTGTGATCCTATTTTGTTGATTCAGATATCTCTGAATGGAGTCTCCCTGCTTCCATCTGCCTAAACTTTGAGAGCCGTAGGTGGTCCATTGAGAAGACAAAATCAGTTCATTTTAGATGGGGAGCATACAAATACCGAGTGTTGTGACGCTGTCCCTTAGGCTACTAGTGTCATGGGTTTGGTGGCCTCTCTTGGTGCTTTCCTGTGGCTTGAACATTCATTTGTATCGGCACAAAGTATAGGAAGGATGGGGGTGAAAGTCAGGACCATTAAGCTTGGAAATAAAAGGCAATGAGAAGCTCACAAGGAAAGGAGCACATGCTGCTCATAGGACCCACCTTGACTCTCACTCTGTGTTCAGAAATGGTCGAGTTGTTTGCCATAGTATTGATGGAACCGGAGGAGATTTCCTGGATTCACGTGCGTGATGATCCTGGAAGGTGTGCTGATGGTACCTGGAAGTTCATCTTTTGTTAACTTTGCATTGCTTTAATTGTCCAGGGCTGAAAAAATGTACTGAATTTGGTGATAAACACCCCAGTGAATAGAAGATGTTCTGGGACCAAATGCATTCAAAAATGTGGCAAATGGTGAGGAAGGAAGGGGCAGAAGGAGAGGAACAACACTACAAGTGAATAGAGATCAGTGTTAATGTTGTCCAGCAACAATGAGGATATTCCTATGATATATATATATAAGCTTGATCAGCTGTAATGTTATGCAGAAATTAAACTGTAAGACACACAGATTTTTAAAGATGCCATGCTGATACAACTTCTTCTTGTGATTTGTTCTTACAACATCCTCCTTTTGTTCCTCTAGCTACGCAAAACCCAGTGAAGCAGTCCCTGTTGGGACAAAAGAAATCCCACACCCAACCAGCCAAAATCCAAGGTAAGCATTGGTTATTTTTATCTCCATTCTTAAGTTGTCAGTAACTCAGGTTTCTTTAAATGAGTTCTAACCTTGGAGTATGCCAGTGTTGCATCTGCTGAGCCACAGAGCTAGTGCCTGCACTTTGTATTAGTGGTTCAAACCCAGGGAAACATTCCTCCCCGGGTACACCAGTTACAGGTAAGCACACCACATAGGGTGCAGATACGACTGCTCCTTCTGCATAAAGGCTGCTTAGAAAAGCACAAGGCACCACTGCTGGTACCATTTCATGCCCCGTGCCTCCAATAAAGCTGAAGGCAGAGAAGGCAGGAGCAGGAGGTCAAGGGGCAGGCTTGGTTCGATGCATCACACAGCCTCCCTTCAAATCTTACCTGCCCAACCTGCAATGCTTTTGCAGCGAGGCAATGCACAAGCCAGTCCCCCTCTGCGATTAAAGATGGAAAAATCCCTTCTTTCATGCAATTGTGTCTTTTTCCATCTCTATTTTTGTCATTGGCTGCCAGGGTGGGAAAAGAGAAGGAAAAGATGGGTAGGGAGGCACCGGGGAGAGGCAAATTGCCACCAGATCAGGCAATTGAAGTGAGGAGGGAAGAAAAGAAGGGAGAAGGAGAAAACATGCTAATTCCTGAAGCTGCACACAAAACAGAGCTCAGGCTTCTTTACAGGTGCTTGGGCTTGTGAGTGTGTGTCAGGATAAAGTCCAGACTTGAGCAGGTTTCTCTTCCAAGGAGGGCTCATCCCCTCACTTCAATCAGCAGCATCAAGCAAGGTGCTTCTGAAACACAACATGGCCACGGTTGTTAGTGTCAGGTGGCTGCACCACTGGATGTTTTACCCTCAAATCCTTTGGGGCACCATCTGGATGGGCCGGTGTTACTGTGCCTATTGTGTTTGGTGGTTTCCTGCCGCAACTGGAAGGAACCTTAGTGCTTCTCTTAGATTTACTGATTTAGGATGTTCTCTAGAGGGTGAGATTTCAGAGAAGTTTGAGGTTTGCCTTGGAAGGGTTGGCTTTTTCCATGAGAACCCAGCTACTCTGCAGCAAAGCTGCGAAGCCTCGAATTGGGAAGAATACGTTTGTGTTAAATTGTTCTGCAAAACAATGGGTTTGGAAAACAGAACAGCAGCAACCAGAAAGAAAACCCCAACAAACAAGATAATATTTATTTCTGCCATGGCGGCTTTGTGAACTGCAAATGGGCTGTTTTGTTTTGCTGGGCTTGTATGCAGAAAGTGATTGTATCCAGTTGCAGACAAAGAATATATGTCTGGGCCTTGGAAGGGGGGAAGAGGAGGGTGGGAAGATCTATGTCTGCAGAATCACTGATGCAGGAAGATGCAAGTGCTGTGTTGTGTCTAGTTGCATCATGTGTGAATCCATCAGCGACTTAAAGAAACAGCAAACTCGGTGCAACCTCTTACTGTGGTTTTCCCATCTGCTCTCTGATCTGTTGGTGATGGATGTTCAGCTTTGCCATCTCTGCCCTCGAGAAGTCCTTTGTGGGAGCTCGTGGTGATTTTCCTTAGCTGGAAAAATACTCAGGAATGTCAGCAAACTTCTGTGAAGAAACCTGTGTCTGTTACAGCACACACTGCATTGCCATGATGTCAATGGAAAGCAACATTTGTTGATGAGTTTTATTAGGATGTCTTTTAAGGGTTTTGTTGCATCTTAACTTTACACACTAGCAAGGCAATTATGGGCTGAAAAGCACCTGCTTCAGCTTCTAGTTCAGACCTTTGGGTGCAAGTGTGGGAATTGAGCCTGTAATGTGCTGATTATGAGGTCAAAGCTACCCAGTGAAGCTGCTGATGGAGGTTAGTCTTAGAAAGAGTTGCTCTCCTAAACAGTTGTGCATGGCTTAGTCTTTCACTCTGATGCAAATCATTCTCCCTTATGTTGCTCATAGACTCTCAGGAGAGCTGTCTGCCTCCACAAGGAGTCTGTCAGCCTGCTACCAATAAGCTCATATCCATATCTTGACCTGTTCAGGAACTGACCCTTTTCATTTGTAGCCTAGTTCTTTAGTTCTGTGCTGTCCAGAGCAGTACGTAGGTGTCTCTACCTATCAGTTTCCATACTATTTTTCAAGGCCACTAGCTAATTTCATCTAGTTTTGTTAGAGGGAGAAGTCTCAATGATGTTTAATGCCTAGAAGTTTTCCAGCATGGGCAGTGGGGGAGAGGGAAGACTTCATTGCTGCTCTACCTGAGGGGAACTGCAGGCTTTAAGCCTCTATTAGACCCCATCTCAGCAGTAGGTATTTGAAAAAGCAGGCAGAAACCCCATTCTTCATTTATCTGCTATTTGCTTGCTTACCCACTGAAGGATGTGTTTTTTCCAATGAGGCATGGAGCACTGACATGATGTTTCTGGACAAGTTTGGCTCTGTGGTGTGCTGGGCTGGTCTTAGCACATGTGAGGCAGGAGGTGGGTGAGAAAGCTGGGTACTTCCTGCCTGTCCCAGGCCCTCCTTTCCCTGGCAATACAGCCTTTTTATTTGTAATGATTACAGAGGCCTTTTTTAATAGGCATTTAATACAGCCTTCATTACTGTGGGGGGTTTCAGTATTAGTCATGTTGGTTCCACACTGGTTTTGGTCATTGTGCAGGAACACCTATGATTTCACTGACCTGTAATGAGAGCAAGGACAGTGGAGAACCCTCCAAAACTGGGCCCATCCTGCCTTTGCTCTGTAGCAACTGCAGGAGTAGTTCATTAACATAAGACAACAGCATTACATTGATGGGCAAGCTTTGCACTGCTGAACTTTACACTAATGCCTGCATGAGAATGACTCGGGCAAGACAAGAAAGAAGCTGAAAAACTGCTCACTGCTATTACAGAGATCCTATAGTGGTTACACATCAACTCCATTGTACTATCATTTGTGCACATGAGTATATTACTACAGAAGGACCGTTGTATTAGCAAAGACTATCCTCAATGGTGGTAATTTGGTTTTGTCATGGTAATACAATGGCAATACACTGCAGACACAAAAGTGAGTTCTGCATGGCTTGGCAAAGAGATTTTTCTCATAGCTGCTGGGTGAGTCCATTGGTTTCTCAATGTTCCTAAACAGGAATGGGTCAATGGTAATTTTTAGGAAGGCAGATGCCCCTTGCTGAGCTTGTCTGACTATAAAGTGCTGCACAAGACATGAGACGTACATAGCATCCTCAGCCCCTCCGTGTAACTTGCAGGCTGTTAAACCTGCACAGCGGGAATGAGGACTCTCTTAATCCACTGAATTTGCTGTTTAGCATGACCTGAATAATCTGGTAGGGCTAACGTGATCTTCAGCTCTAGCACTCAACTGCCTGTTATCCTCCTTGAAGCTGCAGGGTATCAAAAATATCTGACTGGTTTGGACGGAAGCAAGTTGCTTGGAATGGTGTCTGTGTGTGATTTGTTTTTCAGTGACATTGTTCCAGGCTCTGCTCTTCTTGATGCCAGAAAGTCTCTGTTTCTGTGTGAACTTTTAGGGAGAATCTGTCATGTTACTTCTGTTGGCCACAGCTGCCTGTTCATCGCTACTTCCTTTATGTTTTGTCTTTGGTGGGGAATGAAAAGCAGAGGGAGCAGAGCCAGTGTAGGAAAGTTAAATATATGTCAGCAGCAGGAAGCAAACTCTTTTCTCCAGGTTGCCGGATACGTGAAGGTAGAGCCTTGACTGGTGTAAATTTTCATAGATGAGAAACTATTATTCATTCAAATTTATAGCAGCTATATTGATGATTCAATTCTTACTCCTGTTCAGCAGCCCCATAACCAGCAGCAGCTCAAAACCAGTGGGATGATGAGGAATTGGACCAGAATGTCTTTTCCCATGGCTGGTAACCCTGATGGTTAATGTTTGGTTACATCTTTCCAAACGCAGTAACTGCCTGGGCCTGTGTGATCTTCCTTTCCCATCTCCCTTAAAGAAATAATCATGTAGGGAAGGGAAGTACATTTTTGGGAAGGTTCTCCTGTTTTTTCCAGAGCTCTATGGCTCTGCTTTGTAATCTACACAGTCCTTCTCATCACTAACGTTAAGAGCTTCTCAGGGGTTATGAGAAAAGGATGTTGATAAGGCAAACTTTCAAACCTAGCATCCTTAAGAGGGCATCCAAATGCTGCACTGTACAAAAGAATTGAAATTAGCTCTAAATGCAGTTGGCTTTGCCAGCTTTATGAAAGAGAGGAATATATTTTAAAAGGATATGTTTCGTGTAATCATGCTGGGTTTATCAAGTGCAGAAAGATGTCTCCTAACAATACCCAAGAAGATTACAATTGTCAATCAGAGCAGAGGTCCTGTTCCTGCCTCTTTGCCTCCCTCCCCTGCTGCTTTGCTTTTCCTGGGCATAGCAGCACTGCACAAGGCAAAGAGTGTAAAGAACTATTTAACCACCAAAAGACAGTGCCAGCCAAGCATGGCACTGAATTTCAGCCCCTGAACGTGCCAGTAATGCAGTTTTTGGAGGGAGGAGCATGCACCAAAAGCAAGAGTGGAAGCCATCCTGTGTGGTCCTGTGGGTGGCACGTGCTCTCCTTCTGGGGCTTCTCAACAGCACAGGGGCTGCTGCAAAGTGGGCAAAGCTCTTCCTGAAGCTTGAGGGGCTCCTGGAGCTTTTCAGTTCATTGCAGGATCCGCAGAAACCCTCAGCATCCTCCTCCTCTTGGCACTGCGGGGTCGATAAAATCAGATCAAGACTTAGCATTTCCAAACAAAAGGGAGTGGTTAAATGGGCTTTTAAACACTGGAACCTGTCCAGCTTGTTGGGAGGCAAAGCCTGGGGAGGCGGGGGTGAAGAGAAAGCGCAAGGTGCCAAACTCGGAGTAGAGTGGCACTTGTGAGCAAAGTTGTTGGAAAGTCATTTTGTTGCTTGTGTTGTGCAGCGTGTGTGTGTGTGTGTGTGCAGAACAGATTGGCAGACGCCTGTGCCCACGAAGCCGGGCTGGGGGCCGGGGGGAGGCTGCTTTGGAAAGGTGCCAGTTGTTCCATGGGCTTTCTGCCATCAGGATTTTTTCCCCCCCTCCTCCTTCCTTTCCCTCCCCATCCCAGCCCCCAAATGTACACGAGCAGGCTGGCAGGAAGAGCATGCTGAAAAGGATCTGACAGTTTGAACAACACTCGATGACTTAGTTTGTTTTCCCTGACTTTGCGCCAGCAAGCAGGTCCATGGATGAAAGACTTTATTAGGCTCTTAGAGCCACTGACACAGGTCTTTCTTTGACCTGAGGTACTTGAGAAGAAATGAAAACAACGTGTAACTTTCATGGGGTTGAAAGACTGCCCAAATCGAAGAATACGGTTTACAAGGGATCCAAAGCATCACAAAATGCTTCCCAGGGTGAAGCGCGGCAGAGCGGAGCGGGGGGAGAGCCCTGGGCAGAGGGAGCGGACGTGCACTCGCTGCTCGTGCTGAGGGGGAAAACCAAGCCAGCTCAGGAGGGTACCACGAGACGATCGCATCCAGAGAAAGGCGTGGTAACAAATCACCAGCTTTCTGGGTGTCCTATGTAGGGAAGCGATGGAACTGAGGGGGCTGGAGCACCTCCTGCATGAAGACAGGCTGAGGACACTGGGGCTGTTCAGCCTGGAGAAGAGACCTCAGAGCAGCTTCCAGTGTCTGAAGGGAGCTACAAGGATGCTGGAGAGGGACTCTTTGTCAGGGACTGTGGTGATAGGACAAGGCGTGATGGGGTTAAACAGGGGAGATTTAGGTTGGATATGAGGTAGGAGCTGTTCCCTGTGAGGGTGCTGAGGCACTGGCACAGGGTGCCCAGAGGAGCTGTGGCTGCCCCATCCCTGGCAATGTCCAAGGCCAGGTTAAACACAGGGGCTTGGAGTAAGCTGCCATAGTGGAAGGTGCCCTGTCTGTGGAAGGGGTTAGAACTGGATGAGCTTTTAAGGTCCCTTCCAACACAAACCATTCTAGAACTTGATGATGTCCAGGAGCCCGTAACCATGGAGGCAGTGCCAGTGCTGCCCAGGTACCAACACCTGAGTCCTGAGTGCTCAGCACTGCAGCTTCTATTCCAAGCCTCTCTGCCTAGACCTGTGAGGAGAGCCATGGAAGAACAGCCATGTACTGTTAGCAGTGGTAGCATCCACAAGGAAAATGTAGGACAGCTGGATCCTCCTCCTCCCGCAGTGATGCTGGTGAGTCTTAAAGGGGTCAGAGCCAGTTCCAAATATTTCCTAAATTATCCCCAATTCAGCCCTCAGGGGCAGAGGGAGGGTTTCTCATTAACTTTCTCTATGCCTACTTTGATCCTCAAGGAGCTCAGTTGAGGGATTTTAACAAAAAAACCAGGAATTAGGCTTTGGTTATAAGAAATAAAAACAAACCAGCCCCTCAGTGAGGAAATAGAAGGCACTGAGGAAGCTGTAGTTGCCAAAGAAGGACTGGTGCAGTGGATGGTAGAAGGAGGTAACTGTGTGAAGGAGTTTCCCACTTGGAAAAGTAAGCAAAAAAGGGTGATTCATCCTTTTCCTAAAACCTCATAGAAGGAGAAAGATGTCAGGCCAGGTTTGTAGAACTGAAATAGTTTCTCAAAACTGGAGACCAGAAGACTGAGAAATGAGTGATACGGACGCTGGCTTATCAGTCTTGGAAAAGAATCACAGAAACTCAAGCTGCATCCATTTAAGCCTCAGGAGGCTGGGAAAGGAGGTTTCATGGTTACAAGCCATGATTGAGAAGTTTTTCTGGAGCTCACTAAAGTCCTGGCCCTTCCTCAGACTGAAACAAAATGCTACAGCCAGTGGAGAAGGGAACTTCAGCACATTTGGGATGGGCCAGAGTTGTCATATGAGAGCATCATCTAGGAAGACTCCAGGGAACAGCAATGTTTTCCTTGCAGAGCTAATAACGCCTCCTGCTCCCTTAAAACCTTGCTCTGTTGGTAACACAGAGGGATGAGGACTTCAACAAGGCCCCTTCAGCTGTCGCCATGGTGGATGTGACAACAGCCACCTCTCTGCAGAGCCACCACTGCCTTCAGTCACTTTAGCACAGCTTTCCCCTCTCCAGTTTGCTTGTAGGTGGGATTTCCAGCAGGTTGATATGGAGCTGTGGCTCTGTGGAAGGCTAAGGTGATACCTACTGACCTGCAAGGCAGGGAGCTTGGGTTTGCACCCTTAATAGCATCATCTGCATGGATGTGCCTCACTGGAGAGGCTGGTGCTCACTGGGATCTGTGTCCTGTGTGGAAGCAACACATGACCCATCTTTCCTAAGGTCTGATGGTCACAGTTTGCTTGTGAACAGGCAGCCTGGAGGAGGCTGACTCAAACATGGAATTTGCTCCCATCCCTTTTGTTTCCGTCCCGGCAGCGCCTTTGTGTGCGCCTGTGCAGGAGCACAAGGATGCGTCTGTGTTTCTTGTTTCCTTTCTATAGGACTGAATGTTCTGAACGATCATGTTATTGTATGTGTCTGATGAGCCATATGGAAGCTGGGAGGCTTTGGGAGTGTTTTGGGAATATAATGCCAGGAACTGATACTCTCAGCAGCTCTTCCTCCTTATTATCGCATTGCTTTTGCTGCCATACCCACTTAAAGCTATTTAAGCCCCTTCCCTGAGAAGCTGGTATTTCCCCACTGCAGCCTTCATTCTCCATGGGGTAGAAAGGCTTTGGGAAGTGTCTTTTGAGGCTCATTGCGACTCTAATGCTTTGCAGAGCCTGTTCTGTTGTCAGGCTGCCTGCGAAGGGTTTGTAGCATGAAATAACTCAGGCTCTGATGGGAAAGAGTCGGGGTTTGCAGTACTATTAGGCAGACAAAAGGTGAATTAGCCCCACTCTGTGAAACAGCCCTGACACAGGGTGGTGCTGCTCTGTCAACAGCATTATTTCACGAACTGGTTTTCTACGGTCTTTGATTCCAACAAGGCAACTTGCAACACACACAAAGGATCAGATTGTATCTCCTAGCGCTGGCTGGCGTTTCCTTCCAGTGGGACACCGGCGGCTGCTGCTTTCTCTTTCCGCACCTTTGCCTCTCCTGACCTCCTTCCAGCAAACCCACTGGCAGTGGTTTGACAGCTGCGGTAGCAAGTCGGGCAGTGGGCACTCTTCCATACTGTGTGTTTTCCTCCTCCTGTGCTCGAAGAGCCTGTTCTTCCCCTGCACCTGTGGAGCTTGTTAATCTCTGCAGAAGATTCAGTTCTTTGACTGGCATCCAAGCCTGCATCATCTGAAGCGAGCTGTATCCTCCTGCCCTTTGAATGATCCTGATCTTATCCTTCGCTCTGGCTCAGCCCTGCATAGGCAAGGGACAAAACTGGGGTTGGATCATGTAAGAGGGGTGCACAGATTGAAAAATCATAATCTTCCTTGCTGTGCATCCAGTTGATGTGACACTTGGTGAAGATGGGGCTTAATGGCTCTCCTCCATGGACATGACCTGTTAACATGGCTGTATAGGAGAGCCTCAAAGTACCAAGCATTATGATCCCTGTGTGACTAATGAAGAGCTAAGCTACCACAGGGATAACAATGCTGTCTCCTCCAGGAGTCCTTGTCAATGTGGGCACTTGCAGCCCCAGTTTTTGACCAGAACATGTCAGTGGTCCAGCTCTTTTCAAGGGATGGGCTCTTCAATGTCCACTGCAGCCTCGGATCAGTCTGGAGAAGTTCAGGATCATTTCTGTTTATGAAATGACTTTTTTCATGCAAAGGGCAAAGTGAGACCCATGCTTAAAGTTTGCCTCTCCTTGAATAAGTGAATCAACTGGAAAGGCTTTAATTACCTCCCAGTTCTTGCAGCACTGGGGGTGTCCAACCTGGATTAAGTGCTCCTTGAATCCTTTTAGCTACTTGAGTTGTCTTAACCCCTGTGATATATTTTGTGATCCCTTCAGCCTGTGTGCTGTGCTGGGTTTAAATGCCAGGAGGTTTTAGCATTGTGTGTTACGCACCCAGCTCATCCCTCTATGGGCTGTTCATTTCCATATGAAATATTTCTTTAAATAGCAACAATCTCAGGGGCTGATTTTATTGTCCTTGCTGCGGCTGATCTCAGTCATCGTGCCCTTTTGAACATCCTGACTTACTGTTCATTTCTGCTGATCTTTTATGGCCCCCGTCATTGCTTCTTACCCATCCATTTTTCATACCAGAAGTCTTACTCTAAATCTGGTCCCCAACCTCTGCCACGTTCTGTTGGTGGCACATGGCTCTGAGCAGGGACTTTGCTCTACCTTGAGAATTCTGGTCTTTATGATGTGTCTCAGCTTCCCCAAATCTCTCTCCAAAGGAGTAAAGGGGCACATGTGTTACTTTTGGGCTGTTTTGGAAAAAAAGGGGAAGAAAACCCCTGTCCCATTAGATGAGGTGGTGGGGAACACCATGAGATACCCATGCAGATGACCTTGGCAGAGATGCCTGCATATGCCTAGGGTAGCCTTGGTGTGCTGGGAATGAAACCATTGCTGGAAGGGACTGAGTGTAGGAAGTGGTGGGGGAGAGTTCAGAAGCAACACATAGCACTTCCCGAGATGAAAAGACAAGTCAGTGTAGGGGGTATTTTTAGTTGAGTCCTTCTTGGTGATTCTAGGAAGATTGGTGTTAAAAAGGTTTGCAGATGAGTAGGTTTGCTTCTTCACGAAGTCCATTTGGATGTATTTCTGATAGTTAAACCATTTTAAGTGTGTTGCCCTGTTTCAATTCTCTTTAAAACTCAAATTTTCCTTCTAGGAAATGAATGTGCCTGAGTATCTGTGAGCAGCTTTTCTGTTAGTCCTAGCAAAGTTGCCTATATACACACATACATATTTGTGTGCTGATCTTCGGTGTTCTTTTAATGTCTTCCAGGAGATTTCCATTCCCCACATCAAGTCTTCCTAAATTGTCTCTTTAATCCCCAGGTTTTTAGTGCTTGGCAATGCTACTTGTTCTGAAGTGCTGTGATGGGAAGGCAGAGGGTTTTTTTTTCCCCCTCATTAGCTGCTTTTAACATTCACCTCCTTTGTTTGTGTATCTTCTTTAGATTCCCTTCCCTTTGTGGGCAGGGCTTTGCTCTTCTGAGGTGTTAATAAGCCTCTGGCAGAGACGACATCTGTGGCAGAGGACATTAAGTTCTGAAAAACATACTTCTTGTGTTATGAGGCCCGTTCCCTCATCTGAGCAGCAACTACAGCTTTTAAAGAGCAAGGACAAAAGAAACACTGGCTTAGGGCTGCTTCATGGTGGCTGTGTTTTTTTTCCTATATCAAGACTCCAACTCAAAGTGTTTGTATGGGAGAGGGGGGAAGAGACTGCCGAGGGGAAGAACATGAGAGGAAAACTTGTGAAGGGGAAAGGAAAAAGAGAAGAGGCTATTTAAAAATACTGTGCATTGCTTAAACCAACACCTAGCAAAGGATAAAGGCTTTACAGTGTCTATACGTGATCCATCCATCTGTTCATCCCTTTTATCCAATCCTATAGTCATGGGTATCATAAGAAGGAATAAGAACGGTTAAAGCCTTCCCATCACAGGCATGTCAGATGTTCCACACTGAACAAGATCAAACCAGGGATTTGCAGCCAGTGGGATGCAAAAAGGTGTCATGGAGGGATAAGTGCTCTTCCCTTCCCATAGGGACAAATGGGAAGGGATCGGTTTCAGCAGGGTGGGAAGGAGAGTGCAGGCTCCACCTGCACAAGGGGGTGTTAATGACTGTGTTACCACCCTGTTCCTACCAGGTGTAACTGTCTCAAAGGTTGCAAACTGAGTGCACCAAGACCTTATGCTTCCTCCTTAACTGTATGTCTTGATACGGCTTATCTGCTAAATGTTTTGGGGCAGAAAGAGGTGCTAATTCAGACTCTAAGTGTTTGCACTCCAAAATAGATTTGAATTAGAATCAAATAGAAGTTTCCTCTCTTCCTCTTCCCATTCCACCCTCCTTTAAATTTCCTGTGGTTTACCTGGGGACATTATTTTTGCAGTGTTTTCATTAATTTCACATTGTTCCTCAGGATGTTGTAGTGGAAACACGACAGTATGCTTTCTGGACTGTGAAAGTCAGTCTGACATGACATTCTAGCTGACATATTCCAGTCTATCTTTAAGGTATCAATTACTTTGCTGCTAGCTGAGCACATTGTTGCCTGTCAGAGGGCTCTGTTATAGCATTTTCATAGTTGTTGGTGTCTTGAAAGCTGACTAAAGCAAAAAGGTTCATTGCACAGGGTGCAGATCTTGATCTTTCCATCTCCAGTTGCACAGAAGTCCTTGCCACAGTCTGAGGGGCTGACTGATGGCAGTTACGTTGTTGTGTCTGATCCATGTCATGCCTATGCCTCTGTGCAGCTCTCAGCAGCAGTGGGAGGGGGGCTTAGACTGTGCTGCCTCAATGCTGCTTCTTCACCTCATCAAAACCCCTCACCCATTGCATGGGATCAACCTGGCAGCCCTCAATGTGTGTCCTTAAGCAGGCAAAGCCCTTTAGCTGGGGGCTGCTCCTGTCTCCCCAAGGACACCTCTCCTATAGTCTGTTCTCGAATCCTGAAAGGCAGCCAAACCCCTGTGTGAAAACTGAAATGAAAACCTGGCTGGCACATGTTTCCATGGTGGAAGTAGGTGACTTCTGTGCCTGCAGATTGACGGTATCGCTGCTGCTGGCATGACAAGCCTCTGCGTGTTGTAACCCTGGCACCAATCAGTGCCACGGATGGGAGCTAGCCTCCTCTTTCATTACTCTCAGTAGCTCCTTCCCTTCCCTGCTTAGGAAAAGGAGCTATTTATGGACCTGGACAAGGTGACCTCCATATGGCAGATTCTGCCACTCACTGTAGGGACTCGAGCTAGGCACATGCTCCTCGGGCAAGGCAGAGAGACGCTCACAAGCAATGGGCACATCCAAGTGTGTGTTGCTTTCAAAGCAGCAGAACGTTTAAGAAGAGATAGTAACAAAATGTAAAATAGACTCGGGAAGCAAGGACTCCTGACTTCCCTGTGGATTTAGGGAAAACAATGCATTGCTGCAGATTGCGTGTTTAAGATTCTGAGTTATCTGGAATGCTATGAAAATAATTACTTTATATATTTATACATGTATATATATACACAAATATTATATTACACACACATATACCCCTGGAAGATGAGAACTTAGTTCCTGTGTGAGGATAGCTTTCCCCCCTGTAGCATCAATCCCCACTTTATTCCTACCCTGGAGAGCTGCACAAAAGCAGACTGCATTGGGCAAAGCTGTGCTGTGTAAGCAAGGTGACCCAAATTCTTCAGTAAAAGGAGAGGCTAA
Organism: Agapornis roseicollis; assembly: GCA_002631895.1. NCBI lineage: Eukaryota > Metazoa > Chordata > Aves > Psittaciformes > Psittacidae > Agapornis > Agapornis roseicollis. The sequence continues at coordinate 293,186 of NDXB01013359.1, read as the reverse complement.
GAGGAAGGGTGAGGCAGGAGGAAGGATGCAGAGAGATGGTAGCATGAGGCTGTGCTTCTGCATCCCATCTGTTTGATTTGATTGGGTATCAGTGGAGTTGCACAGTGACCAAAGGTAGAGGAGAGGAGCTCTGCTCCCTGTGGATTCAGACAGGTAAAAGTGCAGATTCCCACCATCCTTTGCCTGCTGTGTCCTAGAAAATGTAGGTTTTCATGCTAAATTCCACTCTTCGGCATGAAAGTAGTGCAGCCCTATGCGTAGAAATATCCTTACACAGGTTTAGGCACCAGCCAGTAGGTTTGTTTTTCAGTTGCATCTAAATCACTGTCAGCATTACAGTAACAAAACTGCAGCTTTAGTGAAGAGTCAGTTATATGGGAGTGCAGATTCCCCTGCAGCTCTGCAGCCCTGATCTCTAGCAGTGGCACCCAGGCTTCCTTTAGTGCAGTATCTTTTGTGGAACCTTCTGGGGGTACTAGTATGCTTTCAACAGAGGCAGTATTTGCTGAAAGATCCTGGTTGCACAAAATGGCTTTAAGAATACATACATGATCTCTAAGGCGAAGAGGAGCATACTCTGCCTCCCTTTGGGTTTCCTCGAGGCAGTGCAGTTCTCCATGCACAGCTTCCCGAGTGGAATGTGCTGTTTGGGTTGTTGCAGGACATATGCAGCGTATAGAAAGGCAAGATCTTGTCTTGCTATTTGTGGCAATTTATATTTGGAGCTGCTTGAATAATTCATGGCAGATCTTAACTATTTCTTTTTACGCAATACTTATTCAAAGGTATTTTTCCTCATTACCTGTCTATTTTCACTTACACGTTTTTGGGTATATGGTAATACAGGTAAACCAGTAAGAATCACCTCCATTTAATGCTGAACAAGGAACTTTATTGCAATGAGCAACCCAGTAGCAGCTCAACAGTTTCAGTTTTATTGGGCATCTGAAGAGATGCGTTGGACCATCTTTTCTCTCCCTTTCTGCTCATCTCCTCACTAATGCACTCATCAAAAGCAGGTATCCTGCTCATAAATCCCTTCTCTAGGCAGTGATGAAAGTAAACAGGATGGATGTGTATTCTGCAGCCAGCAGCAACCCGCGGGTATAGGTGCGCGGTTTCATACATTAGCAGTATTTCATAGTTAGTTTTAAAGACTCTGTTAAAATCCATCTTTCTGTTGATGCACAAGTTAATATTCTGCATGTGTTTACAAATCTGAATACCTTATTTCACATGTGAGGGGGTGTCTTTGGATGCTATTCCAGCTCTCTTTGTGCAGATGCATGTGAAAACCCACCTTTTGCTGATTGCAAGCATCATTCTGTGTTCCTGCCAGTCGGGCCTTGCTTCCCAGCGTGCCCACCCCATGCTAGGTTCAGTAACACAGCAAACAAGGCAGATCTCCTTCCCGGGGGGGCTGCAGGCCCCGTGATGTTTCAGCCTCCCCAGTGCACATTCTGGATGCTTCATTAGAGCAGCCACATTTGGAAACTGCTCTCTAGGGACACAATCCAGTGTCTGTTGAAAGGAGGAAAACATAACCCTCCCATTGACATCAATTTTAGGAGGCTTTGGATGAGCCCTGAAATGTTTTTCTATGCAGCATGGTTTTGTTTTCCTCTTTTGAATGGCCTTTTTTGTTTTCCTCCCCTCCTCTGTCATTCCCTCATCCCTCCCCTTTCAAAATCGAAGTTGGGACATGATTCTGCTTTTCCAGGATGAGCAGGTTCAATCTGTAATGGGAATTTCCCATAGCATACAGATGTATCTGGGTGGATGAACTGTCCTGTGTGACCAGCTGCCTCTCACTCACTTATGTAATTTATTTTAGGGGTTTTTGGTTGTTTCTTTCCTTTCCCCATCAGGATTTATATCTAAAAGCACCTCTCCTAAGCTCTAGATGCTTCCTAACCCTGCCCGGCAGCCTGCCAGTTCCAACCAGCCAAAAATATATCACCTTACTTGGCTTGTGGGCATTTCTATCTTTAAAAGTTAATCCAGCTCTAAGCTGGATTAATAATGGAACATCCCTTTAACCAAAGGCATGTAAGGTCAAGGCAGAGCTATGTGGATATTCCAGGCTGGTAATCACAGAAGTGATTTTATTTTTGTCCTATATAGGACCTGATATGATTTATTTCCAGGATATTTTTCCTGCTGGATGAAGGAGGAGCAGAGGAGTGAGGACAGGGAGAGACTTAAGGAAGAACAGGCAACCTGAAGGTCAGCGGTGGTGTAGAGATTGGATGAACAGGTACCTAAGGGGAAGAAAGACCAGAAAAGCATCAGCCTGTCAGTGTGGGAGAGTCTGGGGACAAGCTGAACTCGTTGCAGGGATTAAAGAGGCAGCCTGGCATGAGGATGCTTTTCGAGATGCTGGAGTGACAGCGAGCGCACTCATTCGCGTGGTTCGTGTCGTCACCAGGGTTCTTTGATGTGCTTCTGAGCCCCGGCTGTCTGTCATTTGTTCGGCAGCATTATATAATGCGCTGTTAGGATCACTGACTGTGCACCCTTGGAGCAGCAAAACGGTTCTCCCTTTTACCCCTTGAAGAGAGGAGACACATGGAGTATCCTCAAATACTCCCCTTCTCCCACTTTCAGTTTACAGCCTTGAAAACTAAAATCAGAAGGAGATGGAGAGCCTGGGTTTTGCTTCCACGCGGGGCTGTTTGTATCAGTGGGAGCCAGTCATGTTGCCCCAGGGTTGGAAGTGATGTGAGAGCAAGTGCTGGGCCTTTTAAATCCCCCAGAACACAATGGTGGTGTATTTGTTTTGGTGTGGTGCCCTTGTGAAGCACACATTGGGGTTGGATCCAGCAGTACAGGCATTAAACCACATTGGGCCTGAGCTGCCGCTCCTGAAGGCAATAGCAAATGCAGGCAGCTTGAAGTCTGTGGTTTGGGGGCTGTTATTTTTCTCTTGAAACATTATTCTCTTCCTTTTTCTCTCTTGAAGCCCAGAAATCAATGCTGTTAAAAGATCCCCAATGGATAGGTTTCTGAAGTGTTCTCTTTATTGTCTGTTTTAGTGCTTTCCCCCCCCCCTGTTTCTCCTGCTCTCTGACAGGGGGTTGCTAGGGTGGTTGGAGCAGGGAGGACACATTGCATCTCATCGCTGAGGGACATGGGGCAAACCATCCTGGCTCCTTTCTGAGTGTGCTCATTGCATTGGCTGTGATCATGGTCCAGGGTTAAGGGCTGCGTCTAGCCCCAAGACAGTGGGTGCTTTAGGGGTCCAAGTGGATGGAGGACTTCAACTCAGTGGGCAGACGTAAATCAGAACTCAGTTGGTTTTAGTCTTCGGGAGAAAAAGACTGATTTGGTCTTGCTTTCTAAACCAAAAGCTATTTAATTAATTCCCTTTGAGTCTTCCTGCAGAGCCTTCTGCCATTTTGTGCTTTAATAAGGCTATAAAGAGCAAATTGTATAGCAGAATCAGGCTGTAAATGTCTTATATTGGGGGATTTGACCTTCCTGATGCTTCTAGGGGCTGGGACAGCAGCGGCTAGATGTAGGGTCCTGCTGCATCAACCCTCAGACCCTGCCCTTTGTTGAAATACAAAACTTGGACCTAAGTGCAAAATACCTTGTAATTTGGCCTGCTCTGATGGAATCGTGCTGCAAACACATGCAGGAAACATTCATCTGTCTCTATATACGTAGATACAGTTATTGCAGCTGAAGCATGTTTATTGAACGTCTCAGCATGTTTATCAATGATAGATGAATCATTGATATTTTTAATACCAGTTCCCAAAAATACTACGCCAAATGTGTTAGGCAGCAAGATCACGAACAGAGCCACGCAGAGATCTAACCAGGCCAAATGCTTCTCTCTTACCTATAAAAACCCATGGTATAAGATACATTAGCTGTAAATTCCTAACAGATGGGGCTATAACAAGCTGTTAGAGAGCATCTTCTTTGCTGTGGGGATGCACTGCTAAAATAATGCCACGTGGCTGTCTGAGCCCTAACGAAACTGAGACGAGCTGGAGGAGGAGGCTGTCATCTGTCTAGGTGTTGATGTCCTGCTCATCACTGAGAGATTCAAGCAAGCAGTTGACCCCCTGTTAAACTCACTCAGCTCTTCTGCATGTTTACAGAGGCATGAATGCTATGAAGAGAGTTTCCTCTTGTTAGACATTTGCCTTTGCTGTCCTGAACATTTCGCAAGTGATTTGGAGATGGTACAGAGAGCAGAGGGCAGGAGAGATTTTAGGTCATTGGTGGCAGATTATGGAGTGTGTTCTGTTGAGGGTTCTTTCCTCTCTCCCACTTTTTCAGGTGCCAGAGCCCTGTGGAGAGGAAATGAGATTTTATACACACTGTGACTAAACTATCATACATTCTGCATGCACATGCGGAGCTGTGGTGTAGTGTGTGTGCACAGTTATGGGCAGCAAAATGTACACAAGCATATATAGATGCATTTATATATTTGTATGATGAGCAAACCTATTTCAATGTAGGAAGAATTGAGGGATAGGTTCTTTTCATAGGAAAGGAGCTTGATCTGCAACTCTTCAACATGACTAAACAACTGAAAAAACAACCATTAGAACTGCGTTTATTCAGAGGTGACATATTTCATTAACCCTGAGTAGCCCCTTAAAACAGTTCCACTACTCACTGTGCCATAGGAATACACTCACACCTATGTTGCATTTGAAAAGACAGTAAATGTGTTTTCCTGTTTTTATAGCATACGTTGGCCTTAATCTTGTGATGTTGTCCCCGTCCTCAAACTGGTCTTCTGATGCCCTGTAAGTCATTGCTCCATAATCCCATAACTAAAAGAAGGATTACCTCTAGTGTAACATGTGCAGGATGCATCTTTGCATGATGCTCGTATTGGGCTCATTACCTGGTTGTATCACACAGGAGAGGGACAGAGGGCTCCCCAAGCTCCCTTGACCTCTGCTTTGGCAGTATGAAGGATTTTGGTCCACCATTTTTCGGGCTGTTTGCCCTCAAACTGAATGAGGATCAGAAGTAAATTGAAATGCTCACTAACATCACATGAAAATATTATTTGCTTATATTTTATTCACCAAATCCATTAAACCACAAACCTGAAGTCAACTGTGCATCATTCTTTAAAGGTGTGCATTTGAAACTCAGCCCCAGCTGCTGGGTTTGGGCTCTGCTGTATCTGTGGGTTGAACTTGCTCTTTGCTGCATTCAGTGCTGGTGCAGATGCAGCAAGGCTGGGAAATGGGCCCCCTCTGTGTGGCTTGTGAATAATTCAGGTGCCTCCAAATCCCACAAGGGAATATCTCTTCTTCCTTTTTTTAACTAACACCTAATCAGCCCTTGGCACACAATGCCATGAGAGTTTAATGAGATGCCAAAAAGAGCCATCTCTAAACAGCTGCAGATTGAGCCCCTGTGTGTAAAATACATCATTTTGTCTATGAGTGTGTTTATGTGTATAAACAAAGCACACAGACGTAATAAAAGATTTGGGGACAATATTCTTGTGGACGCTTGAAGAAAAGGGGGATTCAAATGAATTTGGTACGACGTAGCTGATAGGCTTTTCTGAAAGCCATCTTCTGAATCTTCAAGATGTCCTTGTTTATTTTCTTTGATTGTGCTTTGATTTAAAATTCTAGGCTCATTAAATGCCATAAAAAGAAACATTTACATAATTTACAAGCTCTTTATATGAACATTTTAATAAAAGAACACACCTTTAAATCAAATCACAAAGGCATTTGACATCTTTGAAGGAGAAACTTATATTCCCAAACACAATAAACAGTCTTCTATTACTATGTTAATTTGGAAAACAGGTCATGGGAAATTAAATTGCTTAAAATAGGTCACCAATTATAACTCTGCATTCTATTAAAGCAAATGCATCTCTGAAATCTTTATTAATTTATTTTAATTAAAGGCAGAAAAATATTCAGTGTTAAATTATTGCCATTTGTATGTTTTACATTGATATGGACACACATTTATTATGCAGTGTAAAATGCTGCAGATCTTTGTCATTATGACGCTTGTATTGTTCTTAGTTACTTTACCCATAAAGTCTATCATAATGTTGTGTTTCAAATATAAATGGAGGGGACCCAAATGAAGTAATGGTGCAAATTTAACTTATTCATTTATAAAAGGAAACACAAACCCAAGCGCTGTGTTTGAAAATAATTACTGACCTTAAAATAGTGTAGGAAAGGCCTGAATTCCATTTGTCTCAGGTACTCATATGCAGTATTGCAGTTGATATGTTCCTAAATTAGATACAAGGGGTATATTCCCCATTGATGTTCTCTCATCAATTCATTAATAGCAGTGGTGATTATTGTATAAGCCTATGGTGAGAGCCAGAATCTACCCCTCATGCCTGTGTTTGCAAACACCATTCTCAGATTAGGGCTGCAGCCTTCAGCAGAGGTTGAAATGAATGAGCTGAGTGTCTAAATCCCCTGGGCCATGCTGCAACCCCAGAGTCACCGTAAGTGCAAGCACACTTATCCCTGCACGAACTGAGCTGAGAGGTGTTAGGACAGGCTTAAATACAATCTATTCCTTTGGGCTGAAAGAGGGTTCTAAGGTGGGTTTAGCATCAATAAACACCAGAAGCGTGTAAAGGAGACTTTCACCAGCCAGAGTTTATAGGATCATGTTTAGGAACTGTTTATGAACGTACTTTTGCATCAATTCACATTCTGTTCTCATGTTGAATATGGTTGTCCAGCCTGGCTGAAGAAGGTCACCAGGGTTCCCCAAAGCTGTTTAGAAGTGGTTTTCCCAGATGCCACAGTGGAATTTTATGCTGTAATCCTTCCAAATCAGGCTGATAGTCTTGGACGCTCCAAAGAATTAACACAGAAATGGAAATGCTCCTTGGTTCAAATTCAGTCTCCTTTCATGCTCAGCTGTCTTTAGACCCCAGGAGTCCTCTCCTTGCTTGTGGGGCTGTTTGCAAGCCCTTCTGCCAGCTCCTAGCTAGCTGGTGGGAGGGCAGCAGCTGGGCAGGGTCTTCTTCAAGGTGAGGTCAGACCTGCACCATCATCCTTTGCTCAAATTCTTGTCTCCTGCAAGAGGAGGAGCGGGCAGTTCTGTTGCTCAGTCCTCTTCTGCAAAGGCACAAAGCAGAACAGGATGGCAGCTTTGGTTTCTTGCCAATGGAGTCACCTATAGATTTCTTGTGAGCTGTTTCTTCTCTCAGCTGCTCAAAGCACGTCCTTAAAAGAGGCTCAAGAGATCTTTAAGTCTAAACAATAAAAGGCCTATTACTTACCTAGGAGACCAACAACAGCTCTCAAGGGTAAACCCACATTAATTATGTATTTGAGCATTTGTATGTTATGCATTTAGATAGCACGGGTGTTATTTACTGAATAGCTGGTAATGGCTGGGAAGCGGTTGTGATGATCTAAGGTAAATACGAATGTCTGAGGGTTGAGGTGAAGCAGGTGGACACAGAAGCTGGTGATGGGGCACCAGGTATCCCACCTGCCTTGCCTGGTGGGGCTGTGCCTACCGCTGATATTTTGTCAGTCTCAAGAGGATGTAAACTTGAGTAGTGCTAACAGAAAGCCACGTGCTTTTGCTGTTAAGGTCCTCAGAGTGTTTTGTAGCCAGACTTTCACCTTTCAAATCCTTTAAGCTGTATTTGGTTTGGTGGTCACAAAGGGAAGGAATGCTTGTCCATGTGTGAATCCTTAGAAGATGGGAGCTTCTGGAAATTCAGATGTAAGATTGCCTACATTGCCTTAAAATCCCAAACCAAGCCACATATGGTACTCCTGTCTGAATGCAGCGCTCCCTCTCTGTAGAAATGCATGAAGGTTTCACAGAGGATTTCAGAATTTCATAAAGGGTCTCTACCAAATATTGCCATCTCCTTCACCAGAGGAAGGCAGAGCAACCAGGGTCAGCATGTCAGATTGGTGGCAGAGCCACAAATGGAGCCTAAACCCCAGCCTGATGCCATTGACTGTGTTCCTGCTGTCACAAAGCTGGATCCAGCAGAGACTCTTGCAGAGAAACCATCCCTCTGCAAATCCATCTCTCTCAGGGGACTGGCTGGTAGGAAGAGAGGCTTAGTTTGGTCAGTCCTCCCTCCCTTCATTTTGCACTAACAAGTGTTTCCAAAAGAGATGCTCACTTGCTGAATGACTGTTTTCCTAATGCTTATTCAAATGCAGTGGTGTAAATATGAATTAGATGCATTTATGAGGGTAACTCTTATTAGTGACTATGCAGCTGTTATATCAGGTAGCAGTAAGATAGAACAAGCAAATCTACACAAATTAAGAGCCATCAAGCACTTTTGTTGAAGCTCATCTGGAATGAAATTTGCTGAGGCTACATAAAAGTGCATTATTACTTCCCTGGAATAGTGTATATGTATTTCTTCCCACCTTTCTTACAGCTGGAAGCAGTTCCTTGTTTTCAGTGAAGATATAACTGAAGTTACATTTATTATTGATAACATTTATCAACTCTATTTTTCTCTCTGGACCTGATACTCTCTCTATTAGAACCAGTGAGCATTTACACTTGGGTTTGCAGTTTTGTCTCTGATTGAGGAATTTGCACAGACATAAGGAGCCTCATATCGCAGGGGTTGCTTGGTATGACTTAAGAGTAATGGGTTGCACGATTGGGTCCAAAGATGAGATGTGTTCTCTAAAGTCCTCAATCAAGAAAATACTTCTTTCTGAGAGGCACTGGAACATATGTCAGCATGTCACTGCAATCAGTGGGATTTAAACGTGCTTAAACTTAAGAATCATCTCAAATATGGTTTTCAGCCTGTTCTTAAATGATTCCTTGAACTGCAAGAATCTGCTGATTTTTACACTGAACTCATAAAAATTGTTATATATTCAATACAAAATACAGTCAGTTGAATGTGTTCACCAAGCCTGCAGCTTCAGTTCTGTATTTCGGGTTTTGTTTGTTTTAACTTGCAGGGTATCGGCTTTGGATTCGGTTTTGAGTCTTAGTCTCAGCACTTCAAAATGAAAAAGTTTAAATTATACAACTGTGCAAACAGCATTACTCTAATCTGCATAAAGATGGGTGCAGAAGAGCTGTGGTATTAGCAATTCATTAATATGCAATGAAAAGCTTATTTGCACTTTGTCTAAAAGTAACAGTAACTTCAGCTTCACTCTCATTTGCATAAATGATACGGCACAAGACTAAACCACTCCAATAATAGTGCTTAATAGGATAATCATTTAAAGATTTCATGTATAGGCTACTGAAGTGTCCATTTAGGCACACTGGAGTTAACACACAGCATACAGACAGGCGGTTCATGTTAAGGAATGCCCTAATTTGCTGAATCCTGTTTCTCAGGCAGAGTTTACAGAGGTCGTTTTTCATGAGCAACCGTAGCCACTTAAATCATAATATTTCATTATAAACATGAAAGGCTTCTGTACGGTGGGGATCGTAAAGAGGCATCAAAGCTGCTCCATGCTTGTGTTTGCCGTCAGCTTGGACCACTGATGGGCTGGGAGAGCATCGTCCCTAATTTTCAGTCATGAGAATTTTAAGTGTATTTATAGCTTCATACCAGCAAAGCTCAACATGTAATGGTGCTGCTAAACCCGCGTGAACAACCAAAATAGTCTTCCCTAGAGGTGCGCTTGCCCTCTAGAATATAAATCCTCACCTCTGGTAGATAAGCAGTCTCTGCTCGCCACAATCCTGCTGCTGAGAGTTGCAGCATGGATCTGGGGAAAGCAGCCTCTGAAAGCAGCTCCTCTTAGGCTTCTCCAACGCGATTCTGGTGTGTTTTTAACTTGTGCTCATAATCCTTCGGAGGGTTTTGGGATGGGATGCACTGGGCTACCAGGATTGATGCCCTTCACCAAAGCACTTAATCACTCAGTGTTTAAGGAAAACGTGCTGAATTTCAGCTTTAAACCTGGCCTTAAACCCAGCTGGCTTCACTGGGCATGTTCGTCTGCTGAATGCAGAGCCCATCCCTGCTCTGTGCTGGGTGGGGAGAGGCTGCTCAGGGTTGAAATGGGCTTTAGACAGGCAGTGGCTGCAAGGGGATGGATCAGATACCTTCCCTTTTTGTTTAGTTTTTAGCAGAAATACCTTTGCTTTCCAAGGCACCCACCAACCGCTCCCCGATGGTGTTTTACAGCTTAACCTGTGAATTGCCTGCTACAAAGCTCCTTGCCTTTTCCTCTGGTGCTGGCTCCTGTGGTGGGTGCACTGTGGGATCACAGCCCTTCTGCACTTGCTCTGTTAGCGTGAAAACAAAGACCCTTTGAAATGAGATGTGGGTAGCAAAAGGAATCACGCTGATCTTAGCGCTGCTTCCCGTGTGCATTTAAATGGTGAAGCTTGAAGGAACAAAGCTGAAGGTGTTGCCTGTTGCAGAAGGGGAATACAACTGTGAAAAGCTTGTTTTAAAAGTGTAGCAGCTCCATCTCCCTTCTCTCCTTCCCTTCCTTTGGTCCAGCAATATTTCAGCTTCAGAGCTTCATCTGGAACAGCACTGGCCACTCACTAATGTCAGAGGTTTCAGAGCTGCTGATGGCTACTATTACATCCTTTTAGGCAAGGTTTGCCTGTCGGAAGGGATTTTTAGTGACACGAAGCCATTGATTTCTGTGTGTTTGGCTGCTGAGTTTCATGCAAGAGCCCAATCAAGCCTAAATGTCTCTAACTTTTTGTAATACCCACAACCTCTCCGCAGACGAACTCTGATCTGAAATATTCATTTTGGTGGCACATCTTAATTGCCTCGCAATTATTTCTGAAGTTCCTCTGAGCTCCTTTCCTTTGCTGCCTCTACATTTCCCATCGACTCTTACAGCGTTCTTTAAATCATATGGTGCTCAGATACCATGGTGATGGTTGACATTATTATGGGTGACCTCTTTTGGCCTCGGACAGCAATGGCTGACAATAGAGAAGAGCTTTTGCTGTTCCTGTGTGAGGATATGTGAGTGTTTTACAGTCCACACGTGAGATGGTGGGAGCAGATTAAGCCAGGGGTTTAAAATCATGAAGCAGGAAGAATAAAGTAAGTCAAATGTGCTAATACCATTATCGGCGGCTCAGCTGATTTCTTGACACTGCCATCAGCAATCCCTGACATCACGAATTCCAGTTACAGGGAAAACAGATGACACCATTTTTGCAGGGGTGCAATATGTATCTGCTGAGAAAGCAATGTGATTTTCTGCCTTGGCTTTGTGTGTGTGCGAGCACGTACTGGGTGGGGAAGGGTTAGATAGTGAAATCTTCTGCTTCCGTAGCATAAATGTCTTGATTTAGTCTTGTAGGAAAAAGCCAGGGTAGGAAATTCAGCCTGCAAGCATGATCTCAGAGGGGTGTCTGGCAATTCATTTTTCAGCATAATATAGGTATGTGTACACACAAGCACAGAGTGACGTTTCCCTTTGAACCCCAACATTATCACTACTATATGCACAACAGCCCTGGTCAAGCACAGGAGAATCAGCTGTCTATAAACCCAAAAATCCTTATTAAAAACCAAGCAAAACAAAAAGAATCCGAGTCAAATTCCTGACGATTTTATTTGACCACGAGTAAGGTTTGGAATTTGCAGCCTGAACCTTGGACACTGGGAGCTGGAAGAGCAACTGCTAAGCTGGCAACCCAGCCGGCAGCTCCACTCCTGCGCTGAATGTTTAAACATCCTCAAAACAGAATGAATTTTTCATCTATCACTTCGGCAAACAATCTGGCTCCTGTGTGCTGAGGGGATGAACAGCCAGGCGTGTGGGATCTTAATGGGAAAAGACAAGGAAGCATGAAGTGGTGCTTTCTAAAGAGTGTGAGAGGAGCCCATCTCGCTCGCATTTCAGGATGTCAAGACTTGCATTTCACAACAGCGCGACTTAATATGTGTTCCCTTTGCCTTCTGCGATGTCTCCTGCGCCGACAAAGGGCTTTCTGCTCAGTGTAGTTTTAGGCTGGAGGATTTTGCTTTGGGTTTTGGAAGCTCCCACCTGATTCAGAGAGGCTGTGACAATGTCTATTGAGCTACCGTTTCACTGGCTGATCTTGCGTGTGATGCAGGAGGTGCTGATAGAGCACGTCAGCACACACCTTCCCTTCTGCAAGGCTGTGATGGAGGTGTCCAAAAGATGGACCATCTCCCCGCTCCCTTCTGTTGCAGAAGCACAGGCAAGAGAGAATATTTATAGACCTGAAAACCGCTCTTTACAGTTCCCACCCCATTTCTTGCTTGTTTTTAATCGTTCTTCTCCGTATTGGTGACTAACTATCAGCTTGTCTTACTATTTATAGCACTCTGATTGTTGTAGAAATATCAAATTTCCAATTTTATTTCTTCTATTTTTCTATTTCTGTTTTATTTTTGTGCCCTCAAGGTTTTAAAATTCCTATTTAAAGAAAAGTTGTTAGAGCAATGTGACTCTGCAGATCGGATCCTTTTGTTGTCCTGATTCAAAAGTCCTACGCATGCTCACCGGTCCATATTGAAGAAGGCTTGTTATGAGATCAGTTATAGAGACTAAAATTAAGGAAGCTCCTGATCACTGATAATGCATTCGAGGTAGGGTGAATGTGCCATTCAAATGATACTACTACTAAATAACAATAATAAGTTATCTAAGGAAAAACATGTGGGATAGAATTAACAGAAAATGAGTTATTCTCGCATTAAATTTCAGGGAAAAGTAACTTTAAAAATGTATGCAAAAATATTTCAGCATATACACACTGTATCTGCTGCTATTTCCCTGAGAGCTTTGCTTTGGCAAGGAAGGCATGACAAGTTCATATAGTTTTGATGATGGAGATGTAGTCTCTGGCTTGTCTGGTCTGGAGAAGGTGCTTGGATGCAGTGTGTGCGGATTAAGTACCAAATGATGTAGCAAGGATTTGGTCAAAAACCCGTGAAAAGTTTACATATTACAGGACCATGGTTTTATGCCAATCTCCAAACAAGTGAGAAAGAGATGGGGCTGAGAGAATCCTGTTGGTACAGAGTAGGCTGTGCCCAGCACTTGGTGGATACCAGAACAATGATTCATTTCATTAACAGCAGCCTCTCTGGCTGCTGAGGCTGATGCCAGTAGCTGCAAAGGGCTGCTTGGAGTAGTAAAAGTTAATGGCACATGTGGCTGTACAGGATGGGGCTTCTGGAGCAGCTTTTCTTGGGAAAGCTTTCTTTTATGCATATGTTTCTGCTCGCAACATTTCAGTCTCAATGCCTGGAAAAGAATTTATATATTAAAACAACATGCTGCAAAAATACACCCTAAAAAATCAAGTGTGAGGCATTAGCATCCCCTTGTAATCTCGTTTTCATGGTTACGCAAACATACGCTGCCAGTCTTCAGCTGCAGCCAGCATACTGCAAAGCAAGGAGAGGGATACCCCTGGTATGTAAGTGCTTGGCCAGAATTAGGCAATGGCTTTGCCCACCGCAGCACCCTTGGTGATTTCCTCCAGTACTGAGTACAGTCGTCGGTATGTGCAGTGCATTAGTTAATTACAACAGCACAGAGATTCATTGCAAATTGTTCCTAGTTAAAACTGAAAATTCACTGGAACAAGGAGTGCTAATTATATTCCACTTGTTACTGCTGTGTCTAGTTAATATTCCAACAGCTGCTTTGGCAAGATAATGATGGCTCCAGCAGAAATTACTGAACAAATAGATTTTTAAATCAGTAACAACATATTTACCAGGATTTTTTTCCCCCTCTTCATACACAAAGTTAAGCCCTGCCAGAGTTGAGCATTCATAGTCACTGAAAAGTAGAGATAAAAAAAATCAACATTGCCATTATTGTGTTAATTTGGCACAATTCAGGAAAAAAATAAAGCTAAGCAAGGAAATATTATTGATAAATAAATGTTTCTGTCCTTTAGAGGGATACAGTGCTCTTCTCAGGTTCATAAAAGCAGTGTAGGCTTTTGGTTGACCATATTCGGATAAATGCCCAGCATTGCTTAAAGACAGCACTGAGGATGCAGCGGGATCCCTGCACTGGACCACTGCGGTACAGTGGGGATTTGGCTGCTCCTGGTTCATCACTGCTGAGATGTGCAGGTGGGTTTTAAAATTGCAATAGTGGCATCCTGTGTCTCTTACTGCTCTTAGAAATGGAGTTTAGGCATTCAGGAGGGACTCGGATGCTTCTAGCACAAGGTTTCTTGAGTAACCTACAGAAAAGTCTTTCTTTTCCTGTGGACCTTTAAAGCCCTCAGACTCACTGCACAAATCATAGTGCGGATCTTGCTCTTCCTCTGCCACCTGAGTAACGAAGTTAAATGTCGGTGAGACCTTGTAAGGCAGAGAAATATTTCTATTAAAGCTGTGGAACCATGCCATGACAAAGGCAGGAGCTGCTTTCTGTGCTAGAGGAGAAGTGGAGGTTGTTTGGGATCTGCTTTCATAGAACCATAGAATCCCAGATTGGTTTGGGTTGAAGGTGCCTTAAAGCTCATCCAGCTCCACCCCCTGCCACGGGCAGGGACCCCTTCCACTGGAGCAGCTTGCTCCAAGCCCCTGTGTCCAACCTGGCCTTCTGCCAGGGAAGGGATGGGGCAGCCACAGCTTCTCNCTGCCACGGGCAGGGACCCCTTCCACTGGAGCAGCTTGCTCCAAGCCCCTGTGTCCAACCTGGCCTTGAGCACTGCCAGGGATGGGGCAGCCACAGCTTCTCTGGGCACCCTGGGCCAGCGCCTCAGCACCCTCACAGGGAACAGCTTGTGCCTAAGAGCTCAGCTCAGTCTCCCCTCTGGCAGGTTAAAGCCATTCCCCCTTGTCCTATCTTAACCCACAGCACATGCAGCACAGGGAGACTCTTCAGGCAAAAGTTTCAGCTTGCATCTAACACACCAGCACTTGTGACCTGAAACTAATCCATTCTGTCCCTGAAACAGACAACGTTTTGGGACTCTTGAGTCTCAACATCTCTGCCTGTACAGGCACTCAGAGCCTCCTGCAACAGGACTCAGAGCCTGTCCATGTGCTGCAGCTCAGACCAGCGCCACATCCAAGCAACGATGCACAGCTGCGTTCCAGCAGGACACGTGCACACGATCAGCCGGCTTCTGTGCCTGGTTCTACCCAAGACAACTCATCTCTAACGTTTCCAGATTTTCATCCGTAGAACAGCATCTGCCTTACAGAGGCGTGAAAGGCACCAGCACCTTCATCCTGCCCTCTGGGTACCAGGGGCTCAGCGAGGTGGAGGGAACCACCTAAGCTCACACTGAGGTTGTCACCTAACCAAGGTAGAGCTCAGGCTTTGTCACCCCTCCCATCTTGTGCCCTTCTCTCCAGGCACTTACAATAGCCTGTGCCTATGAAAAGATGCAGGACATTTTTTAATGAGTCGTGAACAAGAAGTTCAGCTGGTGCTGAATGTTTCAAATCAGAGGCAAAACAAACATGCTGGAGTGTCTGGGGTTCTTTTTAATGGATAGCACAGCTTCTGGTTTATTATTACTGCTATTACAGTTTGCAGCTGCAAAATGATCTGAAATTTCAATAGCAGCATGCCTCTTCATGCTGCTACAGGAACGTATATGCTCAGTTTGTATGAATCGCCGTGCCCCTCTCATCCAACCAGGCTGGAGCTCTGGATCACACCATTTTCTAATTCATCTCCCAAAAAGGGGAAGAGAGAGGCTTTAACACCTCAGCTAACAAGGGGGACTGTTTAGCAGTGCTACCACTGAGCGGGCCTCTCCTTTTTGAGGGAGAGCATGCAGCAGGGCTGCCTTGCTGGAATTACTTCCATTTTCAATTAGTTTTCTTCAGAGAGAGGATTTTCTTCCCACTTAGTCATAACACCGGGATGTGTTAAATAAATTCACTCCGGGTTCTTCCCTGTCTGGCAAAATAATTTGTGAATCAAGGTGGGGGGAGAAAAAAAAAGATCTAGTTAGCAGCGATTGAACATACAAAGTGGGGTAACCAGTAGCTCTCTGCCGCTGAGCCAACACTGATATATGTCCTACGGTGTCTTGTGGGAGGTTTCTAATTGCAATATGAGTTTTGTGGAGTAACCTACTGGGAGAAGGGGAGAATGCAATTGCTTATCAGTTTATCATTACAACCTTTTATTAAGGTTTTTTTTAATTAAAATGGAGCGACAAATGTACACTCTTATCCCTATAAGCAATCTTATCTAGTGTGACTGCTGCTATATTAGTGAACTAAATCCTCTTGATTACATTGGATGTGATCTTATGAAGTATGACAGCTTTACATATTAATAATAGGAACTGCCTGAATAGGCTGTCGCATGACCCTCTTCTCTGCGCCTCTCCACCAGCACAGTTTTAATCTATTTATCTCAGTTGCTTCCCAAGATAAGCTGTCATCCTCGCAGGAAAGTGCAGTTGTCCCCATGTCACAGATGGGGACAGGAAGCACAGAGTCCAAGGAAGACCTTGGACCAAATTCCCCACTCCAGCATTTTGACCAGAGCCCCTTTGTCCCAGAGGCTTCAGGTCAATCCCTCCCTTCTTTAGAGGTGCAGAGCAGGAAGGACCTCTTTTATTCTCCTGATGTCAAACTGAATCTCCTGGAGTTGCCAGCACCCAATTTCTACTTGTATGAGACAAGCAACTGGTTTTGTTTAGTCACGCAGCACCAGGAGCAGAGGGCTGATCTGGGTGACTTGTGTGTGCAAAGGTGCACCTAAACTGGGTGTGCAAGGGACTTTGTGGGTCCAGGTAGTTCCATTCTCTTTATTAAACTGGTTTTGACCAGCATTGCTCTGACTGAGAAGAAAATGAAGCTATGTGGCATGATGGGAGTGATGAAGGATGGAGAGGGCTCTTGTTTGCTAGCTCATCTGCTTGCCTTCTTTCTCTCACTCTGAATTAGGATTCCCTTTAGTCCAAGGGAAACCAGAGATACCAGTGAATGAAAGGGAGGCATGGGATGTGTGATGCAGTTTAACTGTTGTAGGGCCCTCAGGTCATCAGTGAGGCTAGAAGTGATCTCTGAAATCCTGCACCCACCATCAAGCAAAGAGAGTCTCAGGCACTTACAGGCTTCTGTGATTGTGTCTAAATTGGGGTCTGCATGTCTCTTCCCACTCACAACTCCACGTTGCAGCATTGTTCCCATAATACACTATTCCTGTATCATAGAAAGTCTGGGAGAGGTTGTGCTCTGGTTTACCCTTACATACATATAGTGGTACTGTGCTCTGTAACATCCATTTACTTCTGATCTTTGCATTTTAGAAGGGCTTTTCATTAGTGTTTCTACATTAATTTCATTTTGTTATTTCAAACTTCACCTACTTAACAGGAATGACCTGCTTTAATGATGATATTTCATTAACTACAAGCAACTAAAAGAAATAGCCTTGTTTCCTTAGAAATTCCCTAGCTATTACAGCACTATTCCACACATGTTTATACAGGGTTTATGATTCCTTTCAACCAGGCTAGTTCAGAGGACCTGGAAAATCAGCACTGGTCTTTGTAGGGTAAAGTAGATGAGAGGTGAGGTTTGTTTTCTGCACATGCAAAAAGATGCATGAGGAAATGTGCCAAATATTCCAGAGGAAAAAAATACATCCAGGGATATTGGAAGCACTGATGCCCAATGGCTTGTCCAGGTCTTGCTGGGGGTTTTGGTTGGTGCAGCTTGACCATAGTATTTGTAACCTACTCACACCAATGATGCATCTTATAAGTTGCTGAACATTTGGACACCTGGGAAGTGTAACTGCTTAGGTAATGGTCTAATAGATGGTTTTAGAGAGAATTCAGTCGTGGAAAAGTGGCTATTAAACAAATGTAACAATAAATTCTCCATACTCAGATTTGAACATAAATCTCTCTACTTGTGATAAAAAGTATCAGCATCTAAAGGTCATTATAAATAATCAAGTTCAAAGAAATGGTTTTAATACTTGGGATAAAGTTGATTGAGAACTGAGGCTGCCTTCTCCCATGATTCCTCCTCTGCTTTAACAAATAACCACCAAGCACTGAATCTAAAGGGCCTCAGATGCCCCAGCTGAACGGTTGACGTGAATAATGGTTATGGCCCCACGTAATACACAAGGATCATAAACAGTTAATCTTCACCAAAAGGGAGAGTGAAATATTGTTTGATATCATTTTTAATAAAGAGAATAAATTAGGCTTTAAATATCATAACACATCTTTAAATGCTGGTTACAGCTCCTGCACGCAGAGCGAATTAGCAACTGAATAAGTGTGTCAGGGGTTATCAGCTGAATTATTACCTCCAGGTCCACTTTGCATTATGCTGGCCGTTGTGTCCATGGCAGCTAGCAAGCTGGCCACCTGCTTCCGATGCCTGTCCAGATAACCAGCTTTGTCTGATGAATTAAAATGGTGCCTTTAATCTTGTAGTTAATTCCTAATTCCACTAGTAACAGCAGTCACGTGAGGGGCGAGCGCATTGTTCTCCTCTATTTACTTACCGATATTTTAGGGTTTGATGATGTCCAATCTCCCCACAATGGCAAATTTAACTCTTTGGATCTCCCCACAATGGCAAATTTAACTCTTTGGGTCTGGCCTGGGAATATAGGAGCCGCGGTGTTTTATTATTCACCATAAACCCAGCGTTGGCAAACAAAAAAAGGAAGGGGTTAAAATGAAATGCGGTGCGCACGTCCCTTCCCTCTGGCTGTGCATCAGATTGAATTCTAAGAAAGATTGATGGTGGGCTTTAAAATTAATTGCAAATACAATTGTTATTATTAATACACATGCATATAGATCTAATAATGCTATGCAATGCTATTTCTATCTTAGAAATAACCATGCTATGAGAAGGTAAATTAGAAGTAAATGTATAGTTTGGTTGTATTTATCAAATAATGCCCACCTTTGTTATAATGCTGCTTTCACGAGCAAGAAATAGTCGTTAGAGCAGTTGATGTGAGGAGGCTGATTATGTTGGGGGTTTGGGCAATCCATAAGAAACATCTATTAGCAGTTCCCACAACAGCAATTGTGGGAAGTGATGTTGTTGCTCCTTGCATGGGGTCGTATTTGTTGTATGCTTTGTTCTATCCTGCTGCTTTAGGACCTCCACAGACCTAGTGAGAAAACTCTGTCAGCATTGACTTGCAGTGCCTTGGTTTCCCTCTTTAGATTTCATGATCTCACCTTGAAGATCAGTGGCCAACAAGCCACATGATAACTAATACATAACTCTAATATTAAAATTATCAAGATGTTCCACCCTTTCTAAGCAGAGAGACAAATGCTGCTACTAGGTATGCTGGTGTAAATCCACAATGTCCCTGTGGAAGCCATTGGTAGTGTGATCCATCACTAAGACCAAGTATGAAAGGCAGCATGGTGCAAAGCCCCCAGCATGGCTGTGTGGGCTGGGGGGAGCATTGCTGTCATGCCCAAGCAGCATTGTAGCTCAAGCATTAATGTGAACCCAACTATGCTGCTGGGACTCAGGCTTCTGCTCAGCATTTCTCTGTACTGTTCAGATGCAGCCATTTGGCACTTGGACAGGGATCCTTGCACTATGTCTGACTTGCTCCAATACCAGCATCCTCTCTGTTTTGTCCTTTGGGAAGAAGCCCATGAATGAGGAGTGACTTCACCATCACCCAAGTTGTTCTAGCACTGAAGGCAAATCAGTTGCTGTATCTCTAATTCCTGCCCATCACATGCGTTATTAATTACAGCACCTAAAGCACATTTCCAGAAATATACACATTTCTCTGCTGGAAAAAAAAAACCCAAAAAACCCAAACCAACCTACATTTTGCTCTGTATGGTTAAAAATGGGGCCAAACTTCAGCAGATCGGGAAAAAAATAGAACGGGAACAGTTTTCTTTGTCAAGAATTATTTGATCTTTTTATTTTTGAGGGGGAGGGGGGAGATCATAAACTTTGCATTTCAATGGATTTTTTATAAATCCATCTGTGCACACACACTCACACACACAAAAAAGACTTTTCTGTTCTGTACAAGGCACAATTTAAGGCATCCTTCAGAAATAAAAGGCAGAACAAATGTTATTGTTATTCCCAATATACAGATGTTTATTCTTATCTTCTCCCCCCCCCCTTCCTTTCTTTATTTCTACTACTGTCTTTTCGGTGACATCATAAGTAGGACTTGTCTCTTTATCGTCTTGCAAAGACTTTTGTTTTCTGGGACAGGAGCCTATTATGTCGTCACACGCTGGAACAGGAATAATCTCCCCCCTTGCTTGGAAGTCTTAATAGAAGACAATGAAAGAAACCATATTGTTTTCTGCTGGCACTAAATAAAGGAAGCAAGGGAATCTGAAGGGGGGGGAAATTACATGAGAGAAGCAGTCACTCTGGCATTTTGCTTTCTAAATTAATGTTTGGGGTAAAGAGGGAGAGGGTTTCCACACTGAATAGACAAGGAAGGACATCTTAATTACTAGGTCAGACACCAGGCTGAATGGCACGTCAGGTGAGAGGACCTGATCCTGGAAGGAGCTGGGCACATGTAGGGAAATGATCTCTGCTCCTTACCTTGCAGTATCCGGCTGCTGCGGTTGGCCTTTGACACAAGGTGACATTTTGCTGATGCTGAGTTCGTGCCACCCCAGCTATGTGGGTGCTGAAGCACTTGAACTGCTCCAGTGCTGACCTGTCCTTTCCAGCTGTGCTGTACCTCCTCACAGCTGGATGAGTGGGCTTTCAGAAGCAAGGAGGTTCTTGTTGCTTTGCAAGTCCTTTCCTGAAGCAAGAGAGCTGGCACAGCCTTGCCCTTTGCTTTTCCCTCAATAGCCAGTGTTCAAGGGAACATCTGGAAAAATAAGAACTAGTTTGCCTATACCCTTCTCCTGGTCCCAGACACATATCTTCATCTAACTGTATTGTTACTGCAGGACCTAAGCCTTCACTCTAGTTTCTGGGATGCTCTCCCCTTTGTCTTTCCTTAAAGCAATAAAGGGAGGGCTCAAACCCCCAGGGTAGGAACAAACCCTGGAAGATGTACCAGTCCCAAAGGGCAATGTCCACCTAAAGGCTTATTACCATATGCATGTGTAAGTTATGGTGATGAGCATCTGGGTCACCTTCTAGCTTGCTCTACCTCCTCCTTTCTCTCTGTGGTTAGAAATGATTCAGAAAAGAGGGTGATACTGCAGGAGGAGAATACTTTGAATAGGCAGGATTTTGGCTTCCTATGGGCAAACAGACAGGAACTCCTGACACAAAAAAGCAATTCTTTCTTTTTCTTTTTTCTTTTCCCCTTTTTTGATTTTTTTTCCTCCTCTCATCTGTATATTAGGAGACAAGCAGATAATCCCCTTACTTACTGCAACATTGTGCAGCAAAGAAGGCAATATAATAATATCATATGGGAATTCAGTGTTCTTCACACCGTGGCTGCCTCTTTGGGAGTTACCGTATCTAATGTGTTATCCCTTTCTATCTCTGATGTTCAGACATATTGAAGTGCTTGAAGAGGAAGATAATGTATACAAAATAAATGTACATTAAGCTAATACTGTGGCACAAGAGTGAGCCTTGAATCCCATTGGTTAAATAAAAGCTATAGGAAGAAAATTTGCATGGAAAGGGGGCAAATTCTCTCGGATGGGCTTTGCTCCAGCTGGAAAGACCTCAGTGTGAGCAGGCCACCAGCTGGGAAGGGGAGAGATCTGTTCTCTATTTCTGTTCCTGCCATCGACCTGCTCTATGACCTTAACTTTGTTTTCTCACCATTTAGCTAAAAATACCAGCTCACCTAAAAAGCAGCCTTTGTTCTTGCTCTTTTGGAGCACGGCTTTGCCAACCGCCCTCAGAGCTCTCTACTCCCATGTACACCCCTCAGCAATAATGAAATCCCCTGGTTTCACCAAGTCTGGGGCTTCTGCAAGGGACAGGCAAGGTGGTGCTTGTGTCCTCCTCATTGCCTATAAGGGTTGGAACACAGCAGCACAGTGGTGTCACCCCCTCACTGGCAATCCTGGTTCAAATGGGAAACCTGCAACTCCCAAAGCATTGCTTATTTCTTTTTTTTTTTAATCTAATGAATCGCTCATATCTATAGATTGCATTGAAAATATCCTCCTGGGCAGCTGCATCAGCACTGAAACTCATTCCTTGGAGAAAAGCAATCCCAGAGGGGTTTGTAAGGTGGTATATAAGTAACGTAGCACTGATGCATGAGCAATGTTTTCCATTGAGGTCAACATTTTCCACTAAGTTTGCTGTGTGTGTTCCTGTATCAAACAATGTTTTCATGCCTAGCTCTTAGAGAAAGCAAGGTCTTTCATCTTAGAAAGGTAATCTCTTCTCAATTGGCCTTAGCTCTGCTATGACTGTGAACAGTAACAGATGCAAACCTTGTGACTCGGAGCATGTTGTGTGGGTTGCATAGAGCCACAGTGCACATTTCTGGCTGGGAGATGGTCACAGATGCTTTTCCAGAGGCAAAACTGCATGGAATGAGGACTCTGTCTTTATTCATAAATTGCATTCCTCCTCTCTCCCTCCTCCTCTCCAACAAGTGATGTTTTTCATCCTCTTTGCATCTCCAACCTGAATTCTGAACACTTCTCAAGGGGCTGGCTTCCAGTTGCAGTGCTGGGCAGCTTTCTCGCTCCTGTGGTGCCATTGCTTCAGACTGTTTCCTACCCCAGCACTCAGATATTTGGCTTCTTGTGATAATGATACAGGAAAGGCACTATTCCTTCAGATCCAGAAAGGGTACCAATCCTTGTGATGTTTCAATAATGCCCTCCTTGAGGGGGCAAGCTGAAGCAAGTCTGTCCAGCTCTGCCATTTCAGGAGCTGAAAAGTTGTCAGATAAGAGGTAAATCCCACATAAGGAGAAAAAGGCATTTGGGGAATTTGGTCACAGAGTCCAGTGATATAAAAGCATGGATGCATTTAGTAATCTGTGTGCAGTGTGTTCATCAGACATCTCCAGCAGCGCACATGTCACAGGCTTGTCCCTTTAGCAGGTAAAGCCCACTCATTACTTCGTACGTGCACACGCATTGCAAGTAGTGACAGCAGAAGTGACCCGAATCACTCTTAAAGCAAGTCCTTTAGAGTTGGTGGCACAAATACAGAAGTCATTCATTGACTTTTGGACATGTTTTCTCACAAAAGAAGTCTGCATACCCTGTCTGAACCCTGCTTTGTCTTATTAACTCTGCAATACCCACACCAGTTTGCAGGTTTGAGCATGTATGGTCTAGGTCAGACCTGCAGAAGAGTCCAGCTCCAGAGCTGATGTATTCATAACAATCTGATCTCTTCAGAGGCGTTTCTGGCATCCAACACAACCCTTAGTGAAGCTCCCACTGTGTAACCAGCACCCAGCCCGCTGAGCGCTGCTGAAAAGCTGGAGCTGCTGATACACACCATGTTTATTTGAACACCTGGAAGTCTATGACTCTTAATTTTTATACAGACTCTCTGGCACTCCATCAGTGTCCTCATCCGGTTTGTCTTTTCAGTTTACTAACCATGCATCTGCGTCTCTGTCCTCTTTCCATCTGTAGAACCTGCCCCCAGAGAGAGCTTCTTACACACAGCAAAGTCCTGAGTCAAAACACCCTGAAATGATATATGTTGGCCAGAAAGAAAGTTAAAGGTGGTTTGGATTCAGAATAGATAGAAGGTGTTTTGCTGGACCTTTGTAGGATGTGTCATATTTAGCCTGACTGAGGTTTGAGATTTGCCTTTTTTGAAGCGGTTCAGTCACTCATTTCTGTCAACTACCAACTGTGTCCTTAATTCCACTGAAGTAGAAAAGATGTTGCTAAGATCAGCTTTTGGTCTGTGTCATTAAAGCTTTTCTAAAAGCAATTAAATTGCATACTATTGTGAGGGAAGGTGGAGAGCTGAAATCACCCCGTAGCGCTGTCGTGGCAGAATGATTAATGAGTGCCGTTTTCTCCCCTCTGCCTCTTTAAAATGGGGCTGACTTTTGAAAGGGTGGGTTTTAGGCTGGGAAAAAATATTGTTGAAGGTCTCAGTGCTGGCAGTGGCATTAGCATCTTGCTAAATTGCTGATAGCATTTCAGCCAGGCTCCTCTCTTGATTCACTTTTGGTCAGCAGAGGAATGAGCGTGAGGTGCAAGGTTCAGTGATGTCGGTGGGCGATGGAGATGTGGGTTCCTGCATATCCCACCTCAGTGCCTCCGCGTGCTGGCTGTCACCTCACACCACTGTGATCAGCTATTACCCAGATAAAACTGATATCACCCAAAATTGAAGGAGGGTGAGACTGGAATAACTGTTTTGTAGATCTTGTGCTTCTTTTCTCCTCAGATACACAATTTCTCAGTTGAATTTAGCTAATATGAGCAAGCTGCATATCTTAAAATACTGGTAAATGCAAATTAAATTGTAGAGCAGGGAGACCATGATTTCCAATCTAACCTAAAGCTTGCTGCCTTGACTTCTTTAGTTTTACCTTCTAAACAAGAAGCTCACTTTTCTTGCACACTCCACATTCCAGCCTTGTATTCAGATCAGGGCCTAAACCCAGATCTGAGCTCAAATAAATAATCCCCATTCTTGAAGATGTGATCCATTGGAGTCTGTGACATTTAACTTTTCCTTATGGTAACTAAGGAAACTCCCACAGGCTGATGTCCTACCAACTGCCTTTTGTGCTCGCACAGCGACAGCCTTGGCTCTGGGATAAGAACATTCCACCCTCGTCTGCAACTTCAGAGCCAGCTTGGGTGGCTTTCAGGGCAATGCATGGTTTCCAGATGCATTTGTTCTAATCTGAACAGCTAGCAGGGACTGACATTTGATTTGAAATTGGGTGTCTGTGGAAAAGAAGAGCAGAAAAATCACTGTCCAAGATCTAGCTCTGGAGTAGAGTCCCAACCTTCTTATATCTCAGCTCAATCTGCCTGGAAAAAGTGGTGATGATTTTCTACTCCTGCTTCTTTCCAGGAAGCCAATTTGTGGATAAGTTATGCACTGGGATCAGGACATAACCCCTGGCTACTGCTTCAGACATTTATCCTCTCCCAGATCAAGTGATGCTACTTGAAGACATTAACTTTTCCCAGCTGTCTATTACCAGCCCTGTGGGTAGGAGTGATGGTGTGTGCACTCCCTAACCCACTTTGGGCAAAATCAGCCAGGTTAGTTTAAGCTGTCAGTGACTGCAGGTAGGAGATGGATGACCACCTGGAATTGATTAGAGAGTGCTCACTATGCTCCTGGCTGTTGACAGGAAGGAAGGAAAAGCTGGAGGCTGGTAAAATCTTCAATCAGTTCTGCAGTTTGCAGAGAAATCTCTTTTTACGTTCTTAACTCGTGCTCTCAGCCACTTTGGAAACCTTCTATGAGGACAAGGTGGTGCATGGAGCTGAGTGCACGAACACAGCCTTGTGATGGCCAGTGGCCGTAGAGAGATGGATGAGGCTTTCCAGGAAACCTCCCTGCAGTGAGCACTTCTCAGAATCGTTTTGCCTTCTCTCCCTCTTGATTTTGGTCTTGAATTTCGAACATCTCAAGGGCAGTCTCTGACATGAGAATGAAGAGGCATTTTTTTTGTATGGGGAGTATGGATGGAACTATCAGGAGACAAAATCGGGTTAATGACAGGTATTGTGCTGTGGATGGTGATGGCCAAAAGAAGCTAGTCATGGGAGAGCAAGGACACACAAAATATCTATTAGTGGAAGATGAGAGGAAAACAAAAAAGCTTAGAGAGGAGAATCTTTGTCTGGAAATGATATATAGGCCTATGGATGAAGGTTGGTCTCCAGAGTTAAATGTGCAGGTGGCTGATGGGGATTATCAAAACCAGGAGAAAGATACCCAAAAAGATGGAGAAAATCATTGCCAGTTAATGGTAGAGATTTATGGATGTGTTATGAATCACATTGACCTTATGGAAGCACCTTTCTCCCTCCCCAGCACCTCCTTTGCCCTTCCCCTTATGTCCTTTCATTATTAAAAATGCATGTTTCTGTCCTCAATTTCATACATGGGAACACAGTGACAATCAGTCCCATTAGTCTTTGCAGCACCAAAGACATCAGGCTGAAGGTTTGAGCAATGAGCAGAGGATGCCAGCATCCATTCTTTGTCCAGATTACAGCCCTCACTGAAGTCCTAGAAACAAGGTCTGTGAGCAGCAGCTCTCCCCTGGGTTTCCTTGGGCTCTTGCTTAGTTCATGATCCTAAGGAAGGTAAAAATCCAGGCTAAAATACAGCTCAATGTGGGAGAGCAGGAGTTTATGTGATCCTGGAGGGATGTCAGCTCGGGAGCTGTTATCCCCTACCCATCCCTCCATTTACAGATGCCTTCCCCAGATGTCAGGGTGTTTGGTAGTCCTGAAGAACAATGGACAGAGGAGATGATCCCTGTTAGAAAGAGGGAGAACAGAAAATATGAGAACAGGTTTATAATGGCAAGAAGTAGGAGGAAGGCAGGAATAAGGAATTGCCTAGGATCTCCCAGAGATGTAGGGAAGTACAGCAGAAAACTCTCCTCCAGCAGCTGCTTTCCTTCAGGCAGGTAAAATACGGGGAATCTCCTCTTACAACACGTGTTTCTGAGTTGCCTGTTGAGTACATTGTGGTTTTCCACCCCTGTTACTCCATTGGTAGCTATCACTCATAACACAAATATACAAAATAAATTAATTAAAATAAACCACCACCCTTGTAATGATTTTTTTCCCTGCTTAAGTTTTCAATTACATCAGCTATCTCATACTCATTAGAAAGACATGAGCCCATATTCATTAAATGCAAAACTAACTTTCCAACAGCAAAAAGGCTTGGGTGAAGAGGGTAATGATTTAATTTTCTTCATTTCAGAGAATTACATCTTTTATCCTGGGGCAATACGTCTGTAAATGCAGACAAAGTGCTGCTTCAGACTCCGTTTAAATTCCTAATTTGGTGAAGCTACTCAGTAGGAAAGCCTGAGAAAGGTCCAGGCCCCTATTTTGTCTTTTACACTCGACCAAAGCAAAGTAAAGGCTTAAGTTATTGAGGATTACAGACAGTATTTTCAGAAGCAACCATCTTCAGATGAGTATTTGTCTACATTCCTCTATATCAGTCCCTACAAATACTAACCTCTTCTCTGCCTTAAAATTCATAGAATAGTTAGGGTTGCAAAGGACCTTAAGATCATCTAGTTTCAACCTCCCTGCCATGGGCAGGGAACCTCACACTAGACCATGTTCTCAGTTCTCTGTTCAAATATTGGTGCCTGGCACAAAGCTCAAAACTGGTGGCATTTGCACACTGAAGAGTTTCCAAAATCACAGTTTGCCCATATGCACCTTCAGGTGCCCAGGTACTTATAAGACATGCAGTAAAAATCCATCTCTGGGTGTGCAGATGTGGTTTGTCCCTGTCTGTTGGAGAGGAAAGGACTTCATCTATGTGTAGAACTCCTACAGTTGTAATAGGGATTTCTTCAACTTTCCCAAGTACAAAATTAAACCTCTCCTTAGAGCAGCTCCTTCGATCAGGTTCTTCTCACCCGACTTNACATGCAGTAAAAATCCATCTCTGGGTGTGCAGATGTGGTTTGTCCCTGTCTGTTGGAGAGGAAAGGACTTCATCTATGTGTAGAACTCCTACAGTTGTAATAGGGATTTCTTCAACTTTCCCAAGTACAAAATTAAACCTCTCCTTAGAGCAGCTTCTTCTCACCCGACTTCCCCTGTAGCTCTCCAGGGTTTTTCCATTCCCTAATGAAAGAGTTGCATTTTTACCAGCTGCTCTCTCCATCCCAGAGAGCTGCATTGCACTGGAGGGAGAAGCAGTTTCTATATCCGGTGACACTTTGTTTTGCTACAACATCTGATGTGGAGGCACCACCTGAATGCAAGCTCGGGACAGCAGCACAAGCTGTCTTTCAACACACCTCTATATTGCAGTAACATTTGGAACAACATCTAAGTGCAGATATTGCTTTCAAGCTAAGTTTTCCTCTCTTGAAGTTTCCCACTCTTTAATAAAGGAGCAGTGTCTCGGTTCTCATCTCTTTTTTGCTGGTGGTGGCTCTGCAGGCAGAGCAATGGAGAGTGCACAATGTTCGGAGCAGCAGCTCCAAAGAGATATGAGTTTCCTTCTAAAATCTGGGTCCACGTTAATGCATAAAGATCAGCTGCAGTTCCAAAATAGCTTGATGAAAGTCATCAAGCTCTGGCTGTGAAGTCAGTCACCCAGCATGGACCGAGCTAGAGGGTTATGTGCAGCATTTGATCACTTGGCCTTTTTCTTATGTAGTCATAGAGATAAAATACCATCACACCTCTCAAAGCTTATCAAAGGGCAAACTGCCAGGCAGGCAGGGCAGGATTTGCTTGGGTTTGCAGAAACATTTGCAAACAAGAGGATTTAAAACCTTGTTCGCATCTCAAGTGTGTGACCCAGGCTTCATCCATTCAAAGCTGTTAAACCTGCAGCTTAAACAAGGTGGTTTCTGTGCAGAAGTGACTTCTTCAAAGCAGACTGGGACACCCCCCAAGGAGCAACCCTCTGATATGGTTTCCTAAATGAGTATCTTGAGGTTATGTTTAGGCAGGATCGTGTTCACATTTAGAGGCCAGATTCTGAGTTTCAGTGAACTGCCCAGGTTTGGTTCTCTGTGGAGGGGGATTTGCTCAGTGGAGGATGTTTTCCTATATGTGGATGAGGATGAAGGATGTCCTGAGGGACAGAGAAATAGCTTGAGAGTCCTCAGGGCTCAAGTCCCCACTCTGTCATAGCCTTCTCAGTGGCCTCATTTCCCCTGTGGAGATCCAGATTGCAGCTCTCCCTTGGGATATTGGAAAACACCTTCCTGAAAGGCTTTGTTAGAGAAAATTTTAGGGCTTTCTGCTATTTTGTGTCCTCCTGTCTAATGAGAATGACAACCTCTGCCTTCCTTCCCTGGACACAAGCCATTCTCCTAAGCAGTTTACAAACCTCCTCCTTTCACTCTTTATTATGGCTTTATGCAGCGCTGTGTGTGGAAGTTTGAATCTCCCTAAGCATCTCCTGATTTATTCGGGAGAGGACAAGGGTGCAGTGGGGAGGGTGGGACGGAGGGAGGACCACAAGCCGCAAATCTCATTCTGGCCTCTTGCTGGCAGCATCCCCCGACTTCCACATCACAGCAATCTTGACATAACCTTGGAGGAGAGTCAAGAAATCCCAAGGCAGCTCACAAACACCGGGAGAGAAGGAAGGGCTGAGGGGAGGATGGGAGATGCAGCCTCGCAGCTCCGTGCTCTGCCTCTCTGTGTTGGAGATGTTCATCCTGGGTTTGAGAAATGAAGCGGTGCTGGGAAGGCAGGGAAGCAGCAGTTGTGACTCCTTTAGAAGTTATTTCCTGTGATTCAGGGTAGTTGGTTGTCATTTATTGTAGCCTAAAGCATGAAATGAATTTTGGCACATAGGCCTGCGACTAGAGCAGGGTGGGAGGCAGGATTTCCAAGGAAGTCCTGCAGGACCAGAGCATAGCAGCTTCCAAATGGCTGCCAAAGCCTGAATTGTGCTATTTAGTTCCAAGTAACTTCATTTCCTTCAGCAGACCGGCTCCTGGGGTAACTTCTAAATAACACCTGAGATATTTAAGAATATAAACTGTAAGTGCTGGATCTTGCATCTGACAACAGGAAAGCTGCCATCCAACCCTGGAAACCCAAAGGGTATCCCCAAGATGTCAGCTGGGCCCCACAGTGCTGCATTTGCCAGCAGCCGCAGGGTATCCCACATGAATACAGTGGCACAAGCACAGGAGCTGTGTGGACACGTGGCATTGTCACTTTGGGCTAGTTTGCAGAAGCATCTTTCTTTCAGACACATCCGAAGTGATTTTTTCTGTCAAAAAGAAACTTTGCTCTCAAATTAATTAACACATCATCAGTTGAAATAAGCCTCATCTTGAATGAAAGAATGGGTTTATGCGGGTTATTTTAAAGTAGCACAACAATATATGCTAGAGGGGAAAAAAATGCTCAAATTATTTACATGATCTGCACTATTCTCCTGAAGAGCATCTTCAAAAACATGGTTTTAAAAATGACATTATTCATGGAGGGGGGCTTAAGGGTATTTCTTGAAGGTTTGGGGGTCTGGTTTAATACTGGAAATGACCTCCAATATCTCACAGAGTATTTGTCATTTTACTGGGTTTCAGTTCATGTGTAGAATTTGGACCTGTGTAACTGCTTTCCCAGGGTGGGCGAGCATCTCCTCATGAGAGCGGATCCAGGGCACTCAGACTTCAATAATGTGGGGAATCAACCATCTGGCCCCAAACAAATGGACTTATCCCTTATCCCCCAGCCCTCCGTGAGTGCTGTTTTGCTCCTGTGAGTAGCCCGAGCACGTCTACTTGTGCACACAGGGAGATGCTCTGTGTATAAGGAGATCACATTGCACTTGGAGGTGGAAACTGCGTGAGGGACAGTGCTAAACCAGACAGCATTTCACGTTGTGGCTTATACCCACCAGCAGAGTCTGGAGCCTTCAGCATAAGGTTTGCTGGTGAAAACGAATCATTTCAAAGCTCAAAGCGTGTCTCCTGGTTTATAAACCAAAACTCCCCCGTGTATGCCTGGGACGGATGCAGGGCTTTGGGGGGCACCTCCATCTGCACCCCTCTACAGCAAGGGACAGGCAAGATGGGGGTAAGCTCAGGGCTGAGCTCTGCGCCGAAGCCTGACCCTTTGTTTCGGCGGTGTCTCTGTTGGTGACAGATGGTGATGCTGTCCTGGTGAATTTGTTACCTTCTCGATGACATGCAATATGTCTGCATCCTGACAGTGAGAGGAGAGACTCCAGCTGTCCCTCCAGTAATTGACAGCAAGGAGCTGTTTTCACTTTTGACAGAGCTAAGAAGCATTAGCATCATATTGGCTACTAGGAGGGGTTTTATTATTATGTTTATCATCTGAGAAAAGTCATTGTGATGTGGGACTGGGTGGGTTTGATTTTACTACTTCCCTTCTGCAGCCGCCTGGCCCTCGCATTGCAAACTGCCGCATGCTCCAGCGGAAAAGGAAGGGAAGGAAATGGGGGCTCCAGCCACCTCGTCCCAAAACGAACCCCGCTCCTCTCACATTGAAATGACAAAATCCCACCCCCTTTCTTCAGAAGCAGTGGGGGAGAAGGATTATTGGGATAGGGAAAGTGCAGATATTACATTGCTGAGGTTAGTCAGGGAAAGGTCCTGTCCTGTTTCTTGCATGCCTCACGCCTGCTGAAGTCACTATTCACTGTTGTAGTATGGGTCAGATTCTCTGCTCTTGGAAAAGGGAAAGGCAATAATCTTACTTTTCCATGGGTTTTAGGCTCTGCTGGCTGGCATTCTGGATGATTTATGTCTGGTTTGCTTTTCTTTCACTCTTCCTAGCTCACACACGTACTTCTCACTAGCAATAAAGGGCACCTCTTCCATACCCTCATGGACTCTGCAGCAGTCTTCAGTCTATAATAAGTCCTTAATAAGATTGGGGGAGTAAAATCAACTCCGAGCACATAAGTCACAAAGACATCCATACAACAAAGATCCCTCCCTAAATTAGATTTGAGCTGACCTAAAACAAAGGTTGGGTCTCATTGCAGATCTAGTAATAGCAAAGCTACTGAGACAAGCAGTGACTCCAAGAAAGAGCTGAATGTTTCCTGTTGGTCCTACCAGTTGTAGTTTGCTGTGTGAACAACCACACACTGTAACACTGCTGAAGTGATGGCAGAGGAAATGAGTCATTGCCATGAAATTTATTCAGGGTATTCATGCAATTATATCTACTGTCCCCTTGGTGTTTTCCAGACAGAGATATAAGGGTCTCCTGTGATTTTGGGACACTCTTCTGGGTGCATCTAACACCTACAGCCATGGGACACTGTTCCTGTACCAGAGGGTGCCAATGTCCACAAGCAGGTCCTCTCTGAAAACAAATCCACAAAGTAAAAGCAATGCAAGAAGTGTTTGTCAACTGATTTGTTATTGACTTGGGCGTTGTAACAGCAGCCACTACAATACTTTGCCAGTTTCTTCAAATGAGGATTGATTTTTAAGTTTCATTGAATACCTTTGTTGAAAGGTCCTGTTCCCAGCTAGCTTTAAATATGCGAAGGTAGCACTGTGCTGCGAGGCTGTTTGTGCTGACTAAAGCCTGAACTTATTGATCTGAAAGCATGGCACTGACCTCAGAAATTAGCTGGCTTGGGAGCCAGCATCAAGCTCCTAAACTCGTATCAATGTTGACATGAATGCGTGATGAAAACCCAAGCCAAGTTAGTGCTATGCAGAAAGCCCGATTGCTGGTCCTGATCTGAGGCCAAAAGCTTGTCTCATACCTTGGACCAGAGTTTGAAGGGGAGTAGGTTTTACCAACCAGCTTCTTCATTCAGTAATTCCTGAGATCCAAAGCTTGATGCAAAAGAAATGCACTTATCCATATCTATGTGTGCATGGATGCATGCGTGCTGCTTTGCATTTAGGGGCCAGGACCGGGATCCACTCAGGGATGCAGAGTCTCTGGGAATCCTGCTGTCTTAAGAGGAAAGTAGTTGGGTGCTATGGAAGCCCCATGCTATCTGTTACATGCCTTTATGAGCTGGTCTGAAATCATTCCTGCTCCTTTCAAGACCTGCTGCACCTTCCTGATCCCAGTTGTGAAAGACAGTAAGGGCAAGGGCAAGAAGGTGGGGGGGGGGGAAT